>CAVNYO010000011.1:0-106535 GCA_963692855.1 Mycena citricolor | reverse complement strand
GTGCATCATGCCTCGAGCCACTGACTTGACGTTCACCAACAACTGCATGGCAGTGTGTCTGGTGGCAAGACTGATCCGAAGCAACATCCGGGCAAAGATAAATACGAACCGACTCGATTCGACCAAGGTTTTATCGTGCACCATTACGCTGCCAAAGTGGAGTATCGGACGGAAGGCTGGCTGAGAAAAATAAGGACCCTCTCAACGACAATCTAACGCGAGTGCTCGCTGGCTCCTCGGACCGATATGTGGCCTCCCTTTTTGCGGAGTATGCCGAAAACCAGAGCTCTGGTAGTGGCTTCATTGCCCCCAAAAAGCGTGTCAAGAAAGGCGCGTTCCGAACTGTTGCCCAGCGCCACAAGGAGCAATTGTCGGGCCTGATGGGCCAGTTGCAAGCTACGCAACCCCATTTCGTGCGGTGCATTGTTCCCAACAGCAACAAGAAGCCTGGACGTCTCGATGTCCCTCTAGTTTTGGACCAACTTCGATGCAATGGTGTGCTGGAGGGAATCCGGATAGCTCGACGAGGATATCCCAATCGACTACCATTTGTCGAGTTCCGTCAGCGCTACGAAGTACTCACGCCAGGAATCATTCCTCGAGGCTACATGGATGGCCGCGAAGCTTGCCGCAGAATGGTCAAATCCCTGGAGCTAGACGAGGCCATCTTCAAGATCGGCACGTCGAAAATCTTCTTCAAGGCGGGTGTCTTGGCTGAACTGGAGGAGCGCAGAGACGCGTTGTTATTCGAGATCTTCTCACGCTTGCAGTCTGCTGCCAGGATGTGGACAGCTCGAAGACAGATGAGGAAGATCCTGAACCGTGCTGGAGCGATCCGAGCGATCCAGCGCAATGCTCGTGTCTACGGTGAGCTCAGAGAATGGCCATGGTGGCAACTGTACACCAAGGTTCGACCGCTTTTGGCTGCGACGAGGAACGACGAGGAGATTCGTAAGAAAGATGCTGAACTTATGGCTCTTGCTGAACGCGCCGAACGTGAAAAGCAAGAGCGAGAGGTTCTAGAGACTCTCAAAGCTTCTCTTGAAGCTGAGAAGCGGAAGGTCGAAGAAGAACTGGAGGCTGAACGGGGTCTTGCAATCGACAAGGACGCTCTACTGGACCGCAGCAAGAAACGCGAAAGCGACCTCGAGCAGGAAGTCGTGACTCTTCAAGCGGACCTTGAGCAGGTCGAATCTCAGCTAGATCGTGCGATGGCTTTACAAAAAGAGACAGACGACAAGCACGAGCAGTTGCGGATCAGCTTTGACAAAGCTGCAGAACATCTCGTCCGATTGGAGGCTGAGCAGAAGGAGTCAACTGCATTGGAAGCCGACTTGAATGGACAGCTACTTGATTCTCAGCAGGAAGCGGAAACCTTGCGTGGCAACATCGACGAACTGCACAAGATCGGAGAAGAGCTCAAGAATCTGGTTCTTCAGCGAGAGGAGGATTTGACCCGTGCCAAAGAACGAGCAGATACGGCTGTGAAAGAATTGGATGCTAAAACTGGTTGCACAATCCAATGACGCGTAAGGGGTCTAAACCAACTGTATAATCACGCTCACGTCCTGTACAGGGAAACCATCCGCCGCAAGGCTGAGCAGCTGGATGAGAGCCACAGAGCTGCTGAGCAGCAAATCGCAGAGATGACCAGGACAGTCTCTGACCAGTCGGCAGCAATCAGGGAGAAGGAAGCCCAACTGCAGAAGCTGGCCAAAGATATCGAGTCTATGAACAAGTTGCACAGCGAAGCGCTCTCAGAAATACTCGCTTTACAGAACGATATCGATACTCTAGAAACTCAGCTTGAAGCGGAAAGGGCGATCGGGAGAACGAGACGGCGACGCGACTGAAACTTGAAGAGCTGCTGGTGACCCAGAAACAAATCAAGACAGAACTGGACCAAACGCTGCGCGAGCATTCCATCTTGCAAGAAACGCACAAGTCTGTCGAGAGAGAGGCGCGTGACTTACAGTCTCAGCTGGCTAGGACTCAAGCTCAACTGTCCGAGCTGGACAAGGTCAAGCGGGCTCTGGAGTCGGACTTGGTGTCAGCTGTCACGCGCCACAGCGAAGCGGAAGGGAAGGCTACCCAAGAACGCGAGGGTCGGGAGGTCAGTGCCTCTCTGAGTTAATGACAAAATGATCTCACTTGAGCCTCAGCGAGCGGAGCGCCAATTGACCGTGGCTCAGAGCAAATATCATGAGATCGAAGATGTCATGCTCCAAATGGAGCGTGACAAAGGTGCGACTGACCGACAACTGGAGTCTCTGCGCAAGCAGCTCGAGGCAGAATCGGCCAAGCGTGCCAAGCTGGAGAAAGCTGCCGCGAGTCATCATCAGGAGGTTACCCAGCTCAAAGAGAAAAACGGACAACTTGATGGGGAATTGGGCAAGGCGCTCAATCATGTCAAAGCGCTCGAGACAGAGGCCAAGCAGTTCGAGAGCAAGCACCATACGACGATCGTGGAGCACGTGCATGTTCTCGAGGAAGCCAAGCGCGTGACGGATCGGGAGCTGGCCGACGCGAAAGCGGAAGTCGAGCGAAACAAGGCATATATCAAATCACTCGAGAAAGCCAAACAACGCCTGACTGGCGAGACGGAGGATCTGATACGAGAGACAGAGCGGGAACGGATCGAGCTGCAGACGAAGGAGCGTACTGTCCGAGCTCAGGAGGAGAAGATGAGCAAGGCCCTCGCCAATGCTGATCGCGATCGCAAAGACAAGGATGCGGCCGAACTACAAGCCCGCCGGCTCCAAATTGATCTCCAAAGCATGCAGCGACAGATAGACGACCTCACGACCCAGTTGAACGAGCACCGACAGTCGCGGAGCAAGTTGGATTCAGATCTCGACCAATTGATCGACGGATCAGGCGGGCCCCAGATCTCTATGGCCCGTCGCGTCGCCCAACTCGAAGGGCAGATCGTGAACGCTGGTGTGAGCAAGGTTGGCCCGCGGTTCGACCCGGAGGGATGCAGGATTGGCGGAAGCAGAAGGATCAGATGCAGGCCAAGCTGGAGGACGTGACGCGGGCCTTCGAGGCATCCAAAGCTGCACAAACAGAGCAGCGGTCACAGATTCAGACGCTGCATTCACAAGTTCGGGAGCTGCGTGGTGTGCTGGACGATGCCGAGGCCGACCGCATGCTTCTACAGAAAGCGCGCCGGGCTCTGCAGGCGGAACTAGAGACCATCAAGCACGAACATGTTGATGCGAGTCCGGGTCTGATTCCGAATGACCGGGAGTTCCATCGCCTACAACTCAAACAACTGGACCTCGAACGAGCTTTGGAGGAGCAAGAGTATCGCGCGACCACGTGCCTTGATCGGATGCGCAAAGCCGAGAAGTTCGCCAGCGAGTGCGAGATTGAACTGGGCAAGGTTCAGGTTGAAAAATCTGAGCTTGACCGGTTGAATGTACGTGTTTTGAGTTTGGATGATGTTGATGGATACCGCTGACGGCCTGCAGGCCAATCTGGAGCTCCAGTCGAAACAGCTGAATGCGCGCATAGCCGAGTTGGAGAACAAGCCCACCACGTCGACTCGACCTGCTGCGCGGAGAGAAAGTCGGATCGAGGAGCTAGCGGCTCAGCTCCAGACTAGCGGCAAACGCTGGTGAACGTTTTGTTGTTCTTGTTTTCTTACTAACACTTGCATTGTACAACTCCTGCATCTGTTTACAACAGTGTAATTATTGCATGTAATAGATAATCAGTCCCATTCTTCCTCGTCCTCGTCGTCGTCGTCGCTGTCTTCTCCGAGCTTCTTGTTGCGGAGTATGAGCGCTTCCACGAGCGTTGCGGTAAGATCTGCGCCTCCGCTCGGTGTGCTGGGCTCGTCTTCTACCCGAGGAGCTGCTCTGGGCTGCGCATCCGGGTCCACTTTCTTTAGCGAATGCACACCTTTGCCTTGAATCGACTCCAGGAGTGCAGCCCGGCCCGGTTGAGCAGGACCCGGTCCCGATCCCGGTCCTGGAGCTGGCGGTGGAGGGGGAGGTGGCGGAGGTGGCGGTGCCCCGGCTGCACCCATCGGCGGCGGGGGTGGCGGAGGCGGTGGAGGAGGAGCGGCAGGTCCTGCCGATGCCGCAGCGGGCCGTGCCGGAGGCGGTGGTGCAACTGGTGCTGCAGTGCTGGGTCGGGCTGGCGGCGGAGGCGCTGTGGGGGCTCTGGATACCGGCCGCGCTGGGGGAGGTGGTGGTGCAGGAGTACTCGTCGATGGTCGAGACGGTGGTTGCGGCGGTTGCGGCGCCACAGACGTACGACTCCGAGGTGGCGGTGGCGGCGGCGGCGCTGATGCTGCTGCCGGTGCTGGTGCCAATGCTGGCGCTGGTGCCGGTGGGACCCGGGAGCGAGAAGGCGGAGGCGGAGGCTTAGGCTTCTTCTCTTTTTGACTGTCTGATGATCCCGTACGAAGGTCTTGATGTACTCCATCTCTTTGTCGATGATGCTGCGGTCAATGCCCGAGTTTTCGAGCTGGCCGAGCAGAGCGGTCCACGATGGATCCACTCCCGTCGCCACAAAGCCTGAGTTGTCGTCGTAACCCATGTGTGCAACATGCACAAAAGACCCTGCGCTCGGCGCCGAGATCATGCCCTTGGTAATCTTGCCTCCCTTGGAAGCAGAAGTTTTCTTCTTCTTCTCAACAGAGGTGCCCTTGGCTGGGAAGCTCAGAATGACGACACAGGAGTGCGGCGTCTCGAACCTTTGCCATCCTTTCGTCCTTTCACCTTCTTCCAGAACGATTTCGCTTCCTTCTCGTCCGCATAAACGAATCCTATCATGCACTTGTCGCCCTCGAAGGAGTGAAACCATGACCGATCCGCGTTGAATTCCAATCCGTCGTACATCTCGTGCTCCCATAGCACTCCGCGAGTTCCTGTCAGGTCCACAAGCCGGAAGGAGTGAGTCTTGGTTGCATTATCCTGTGCACAGGCCAATGCGCCTTGTAAGCCGGCATAGGCCCATTTCTGTGGGTCCGGATATGCGTAATAGATACGGGCGAGAGTGGCAAATAAGATCTTGTTAGAAGAGGCCGGGATAGCAGCTTTCACTTTATTCTTCTCATCTGTCGTAAGAGTAGATTGAGATGGCATGGCAGGTAAGGGCGATAGGACCAATGTCAGAGAGGGAGAGGAAGAAGGAGATGTCCCGCAGCAAGTTGTAACAACTGCTGCGAACAAGTGAGATGATGCGGATTACGTAGTACACTGCCACATTATTAGACTCATCCACCTCACCACGTCCATGGCGCTTACGACAGACCAAGTCTCCGCTGTTGAGCAGTTGCGCGAGTTAACGAACGCATCGGACGATGAAATAGCTATCAGCGTCCTGCAAACTGTTGACTGGGATGTTCAGCGGGCCACCGAACTTATATTCGGTACCACCTCGGACACGTCGCATCGACCTGCCCCGCGCCAAAAAATGGAGGTCTTTGAATTCGACGACTCAGAAGAATTCCGACCGGATCCCCCACGTGCTCTTGCACGAGGGGGACCGTCGACCGTGTGGTCATTCCTGACGCTGCCGCTGCATTTCCTGACTTCCATTCTCCGATTCCTTTTCGGTGCTCTACGTATACCGTTACCTCGCCCGTTTTCATTCAATCTTGCACTTTTCCGGCCTCGTGCCAACCGGCATACGCAACGAGAAGGGGCATCTGAGCGATGGATCCGAGGACTCGAGGAGGAGACCGGTGCAGTTTCCTACAGCACAGCGACAGCTGTATCGGGTGTAGAGGCTGGCCCTTCCTCTTCAACGGGAACTCTGCACAATCGGACTTCTGGAGTTGAAGGGCGGCGGGTTCTTCCCGACTTCGCATTGTGTACATATGAGGAAGCTCTGGAAAGTTGCAAACGAGACCTACGGATCGGGTGCATTGTTCTTGTCAGCGAGGAGCACGATGAAGTTCCGGAATTCAAACGGCAAGTGTTCAAGTATCAGTCCCGACTTTTTCTGACGCGTCGTTCAGTTCTACACTGACCGACCCCGCCCTGGTTCAGCTGATGCATGAGCATAATCTACTGGTCTGGGGTGGGGATGTCAGGGATACTGATCCATACGCTGCCTCGTTGCGACTGCATGCGACGACATATCCTTTTGTAGCCTTCGTAGCCTTGCAGCCTCGGCGGGGCGTCCGACCATCCAGTTCGTCGTCTGCCTCCGAGTCACTGACGGTCCTGTCTCGGCATCAAGGCCCCTCAGTTCCTGCAGCATCAGGTCCGACAGCTGCTCAAACGCTTATCGACTATCTCAACCACACGCTTTTACCTCGGGTCGAACCATTCCTAGCACGTGTTCGAACTCAACGGGACGATGAAGCTTTAGAGGCATTTAGAAAGGAAGACGAAGCCGCGAGGAACAGGCGTCTGCGCGACGAGCAAGATCGTGCATTTGCTGCCACGGCTGCCAAAGATGTTGCCCGGATCGAGGCACTGATGAAGGCGGAGCAGGAAGAAAAAGAAAGAAAACGGCGGGAGGAAGTAGAGGCGGAGGAGCGTGCTATCAAAGAGGCAATGGACCTGGAGAAACGAGAACAAAAGAAACAGGCCAGAGATATGTGGCGAGCATGGACTCGCTATGCGCTCGAAGAGTCGGACCGGCAGAACAATGCAGACGTGCATGGAGATCGCGGGCAATCCACGATACGGCTCGCTATCCGACTCCCTGACGGGTCACGCGTCGTGCGCAGTTTCGACCACCAACGTTCTCTGACATATCTCTATGCCTTCATTGACAGCAAGCTTGGGACGGATGTTGCCTACGTTTCTTCAAAGTCCCCGCAAGGTCATGAATGGAGCGAGCTCGAGCGTGCGGTCGAAAGTCAAATCGAGTTGGCAGGCTCATACTTTCCATTCATTCTGACCTTGGCATACCCTCGGATCGATATTCCTTGGAGCAAACAGCAGACGATCCACGACGTAGATTGTCTTCGAAGTGGTGGTCAGGTTGTAGTGCGCTTCCTTGATGACAACGTGTCCTATGCAAGTCAAGCCGCTGATGATGACGGTTACGAATCTGAAGAGTAGCGGCAGGCATTAGGGAATACATTCATCTCTGGAAATCGTATGCAGTGTGTGATACAGGGGAAAGGTGGCGCTCGGTACGAAACACGCAATCATTGGCTCAGAATCGTCCGGACAAAGGACTCGTAGTTCACGTTTCCATCCCTGGAAAAATTAAGCTGAGTTATCTGAGGAAGACGTTGCTCGAAACGCACGCTCCAATCTGTACTCCTTTGAGCAGCTCGTCGACCTCTGCGTCCGTCATCTTCTCTCCAAGCTGTGTGAGGACATATCGGAGCTCTCCTGCACCGATGAACCCGTTCCCCTCCTTATCGAAGACTTGGAATCCACGGATGAACTCCTCTGCTGTGCATGAGCCGCAGTATTTAGTCAAGCAAAGATATACGCACCAGGAGTCCCAGCGGGCTTGAATCCATCGGGCCGATTCAAAATCGCCAGGAATGTTTTGTAGTCAACATCACGCGGGGCGGAAGCGACAATCTCCGCCACTTCTGCTTGTGTGGGGTTTTGACCGAGAGCACGAAGGAGATCTCCCAGAGTTTCGCGCGGGACGGCACCGGTTCCCCGTTTGTCAAATAGCGCAAATGCTTCTTTGTATTCTGTTGTTATCGTTGGAATCCAGAAAGATCGACGGGGTTTGCGTAGTGAGAAAGGTGGAAGGTGTCAAGTCAGTCGGTTGCAGCGAGCGCATCGGGATTCGTAAATACCTGAATTGTCACTCTACGACTCACACATGAGCCTCGTCGTTGAAAACATGACAGTGTTGACATACCATGCTGTTGCAAACGAAAGTGTACGGTCAAGAACAAGAACTGATTGCGTGACCGTTGTATCGTGTCGTGGCTTGTTTCGCTCATGCTGATCGCGTTCAGGTGTGTTGCAAATCCATCAAGGTCCCGGGCCAGCAATGTTCATGAACCAATCTCGTATCTCCACCACACAGAAGAGCGACCTCCGTCGATAATATAGACGGCCTGACTCCTAACCCTAAACCTCAGCTCCAGCGTCTCGTCCATGCTCTCATTGCACATATTCGTCGGGATATATACGCATTTGAAGAGGTTCGTTGGCGCAGAATCGCCGAAACTCTTCCAAGGTATTCATCGTGTGCTCTCAGCACTGAGGATCCCTTGATCTGCAATGCTTGATTGCTCAGCAAAAACCAGTCGCAAGATCTTATCAGATAGCATCGATAATACATGTAGATCACATTCGATTCAATTTGAAATCTGAGAACTTGAATAGATTTGACACATAAGAATAAAGCGCAATGAATTTTGGCGCATATAGAAGCGGTATCAGCCAGGGCCGACCCGATAATCATTATATTCCCCATGCTACTTGCCGAGGTCTACTCATGTGGCAATGCGCATCAGGTGACGTCAGCTGACAGCGAGCCATCGTCTCCAACCCTGCAGCCAACCTCCGTGGTGTTGTAACGGTACGCACTGAAACTTCGATCTCTGTAATTTCTGGAAAATACCCCAGGTCCCGATGCAGATCTTTGTGAAGACCCTCACTGGCAAGACGATCACTCTCGAGGTCGAGTCGTCAGACACCATCGACAATGTCAAGGCGAAGATCCAGGACAAGGAAGGGTGGGCTGTTTCTGTCTTTCTTCGAGACGCGCCTAACCTAACTCCCAACTATCATCTTCCAGTATTCCGCCCGACCAGCAACGCCTCATTTTCGCTGGCAAGCAGCTCGAAGACGGTCGCACCTTGAGTGATTACAACATTCAAAAAGAGAGCACGCTCCACCTCGTCCTCCGCCTGCGTGGCGGTATAATCGAACCCTCCCTGAAAGTTTTGGCCGGAAAATACAATTGTGACAAGCAAATTTGCCGCAAGTGTTACGCTCGGCTCCCTCCGCGTGCAACCAATTGCAGGAAACGCGGATGCGGCCACAGCAGCCAGCTCCGTCCGTGAGTGATTCCTCATTACTTGATCCATGGGTCAAACTCAAGTTTCTGGACAGTAAAAAGAAGCTCAAGTAGTGGTTAGAATATGTTCCCAATGCATGTTTACCAACGCTCAATTCATACTTGCAAATCACGAGTCTCGCGTGGCGGCTATCATACGGCCGAGTGGGTCAACAACTTAAAATTCTAAAAGTCAGAATCCGACACAATTTGATGTACAACAAACAGCTACTCCTCAGGCAAGGACAACGCATTCACAATTGCTTCCAGACGTCCATTACCTCCGAGTCGCGCGATTTCAGCCCGCATTTGTCCCTCCAAAGTGGCGAGAACACCACGAGTATACTCAAACGAACGGGTGCGTTGGTCCAGATACGAAATTGTATGAATCTTGAGAGTAGGCGTCCTGGGTCGTTTCTGGAGAGTATCTGAAGGATGTCATCGTCCACATCGTTCTACACGTGTCCACAACTTACTCAGTATCTGCCGATTAGATTTGTCGGCGTGGATGCCGTGAACAATCGGGAATGAAAACTTTCCCTCGGTCAGATCCTCTGCGAAGCCTTTATTGGATATATACTGAAGAAAAGTCAACCGGCAAGAAGATTCTTGCATGGATGCTCACTTCTCCACTTCGCAGATTCATGTAATCATCTCTGATTTGGAACCAGACACCGATGAGGTTGACCAGTGGGACATAGTCACTGTGAGAGTGCTCAGCTCCTACTCGTGAACGTCAACAAGACTAGCTTGCGTCTCAAGATTGGTCGTTCCGCAGGCCATCAGGAGTTTGATGCCGATGCGAAGCAGCCCACCGGTTTCTGAACGCAGCCCCGGACGTCAGATGGCAGGCACATATAGGGAAAGCAACTGCTCACTGTCGTTCACCATGCTAATGTACTGATCTTCCGTGGGGCACGTCAGCGAATCTCTCCAAAGGAGCTCTAGACCTTGTCCACGATGAAGCGAGATCAACTCCGCTAGTGTACTAGTTGGCGATGAGGATTGTGCAGTCAATCAACGCACAAGTAATGATGGATATGAGCTCTGTCTGAGAGGGCTTCAGGTCTCCTGGCTCCGCGAGATCAAACATATTCTGGTAAGCCAAGAAGTACACGTAGTTTGCGGTGTTGATAGTTTGTGGAACGCCATAGATCTTGTGTGTCACTAGGATCGCCGTTCACTGCATGGACGAAGGCTTGAGGAACGGGGGACGTATACCAGGTATTCCACGCCGTAGTTGTGAGTCATCTTCAATATCGTCAACCCTGTACTGCATTTAACGAACCTCCTGGGCCTCTGATTGGAATACGCAGAACGAACATCAAGCTTGCATTGTGCAGCATACTTATGACCTTGGAGATCTGATCCAACTGGCTTTCAGGGACATTGATCCAGGCGTTGAATGCTGTCAGGAGGCGCGTTCTGATGTCCTTGCCAGGATTCGAGGTTATATAAGTGTAGGGTTCCAATACAGCCTGCAAGTCTGCTGGATAACGGAGATCGCTTGCCCAGCTGTGAAGGTACCGATTCATCTTCGCCGGACCACGCAGACTCTTTCGACAGTCGCTCCAGAATGTTATCGTATGTAGAAGTAGGTAGAGTGGGCTTCGGCGCTTGCATTGTTTCGGCGTGGGTTGAGAGAGTGAGGTCGCGCTGACGTAATACGCATACGATCATATAAGTATGTACGCATCCAGAAGTGATTGATAAGTTTTAGATACGACGGTAAAGTACAGGCGAAGTGAGTATATAGACGGTGTTGGTAAAGGGGAATGCAGCAAGGAAAGCGACAACATGGGGATAATGCAGACTGGAATATGCCAATTAAGGAGCGATGCGTGGGAGCGATATAATGAATCATAATGAATGATAGCAGGCGAAGTTTTATTTGCGTCCAGTCTTGTCACTCCGCAAGAGCAACTCCCTTGTGACCGGGATCTATCTTGTTTTACGAGCAGATTCCAGTGTAGCCGTTGTCTTATGGCAAGAAGTGTTACAGATTGCTCCACGACGAGACCACAAATCAGACTGCCAGTCTACCTGGACCGTTTAGACATTGACTTGACCGCGGACAGGAACCAGGGCACGCACAACTAGATCTGTTCCTCCTTCCGCCTTCACATTCATCTAAGCATTCTCTGGAAAAAACCTGACGTCCATCCAGCGACTGAACTCGTCACTATACGTCGACGTAAATCAGAATAGGTTCTCCAACACCCTCGATTTCGGGAATGACACATTTGAGATCGAAGGCTTTCGCAAGGACGATCTTGAAGATCTTTTGCACATTGATTGACGCCGATGTTGAGCAGAATATTAGCGAAGCATGCATTGCCCGTGCGAATCGTTTTGCCTGAGTTGATGTGAATCAGAGAACAAGCGTCGCACCGCACTTGCGCACCTGTTTCGTGATCTCCTCCTGCTCATCTCGTGGAAATGTGGCGAACTGGTCGAACTTGGTTCCAATCAAGAATGGGATAGCAGTCTGAGGGAATATTGATTTAGTGACAGGAAAGGTACCAGTGTACTGAATGGGTGCACCTTATTGAAACCTCGCGCCTGCCTGTACCATTCTTTCACCGAATTGAGTGTCGACTTTCGTGACAAATCGAACATGAATAGTATCGCAACGGCATCATTGCACACAAGTGGGAGCATGTTGACAAACTCGCGTTGACCCCCTAGATCCCAGATGGAGAACGTGATAGTGGTTCGACGGACGGAGATAGTCTTCTCCATGAAGTTGACGCCTGAATGATGTCAAGAAAAGATCGATTTGAGTTTGAACGGCGTACCCAGCGTCTGGATATAGTCCTCGTCAAAACTGCCCTCGACATACTTGACCATCAAGCTTGTCTTGCCAATCTGCGAATCCCCTACCATGCCAACCTTGATAACAACGCTGGCGAAGGAAAAAGCATGAGAAAAAATGACATATTACAGCACGGACGAGATCGACAGACCTGTTCTTCTCATCGTTGCTCTCGAGTTGAGCTTTCAGGCTTGCTGTTGGGCTGAGGGATGTTGATGCGTTGGCGGATGACGAGGAGGAAGCCATGACGTTCGCGAGATGGGTGGTGGTTGGGGTAGGTGAACTATATCGCAGACTTTGCGCGTGAGGAACCGTGGAGAGAAATCACGCGCAGAGAGATGGAATAAGGGGATAAGGAGAAGAGAAGAAAGATTAAAAGAGAGGAGCGCGCCGAGATGGGCTGGTATGATCACAAGAGCGCGAGGACGATGACCTGGTCCACGACTGACGCTCGCGAAAGGTTCACCGTCGCCGTTGTCCGTGTTCAAAGGCAACAATTCCGTAACAATAGCCGAGCAAGACAACGACAAACATGCTGCATCATCCTCCGCCTCCAATTCGTGTTTCATGGTGCAAGTTCTGGGAGGAAACAAGCAACCTTGGCGAGGGCTTGCAGTGCAAAAAGCACGGGCAGAGTCCGGATGAGATTATGATAGTATCTGAATGTTTCTAGCGAAAAGATTCGGCGGTTAATTACTTCGTGCAGCTGGCAGCAGCTATGCTCAGCTGCTCAACTCGTGTTCAATCCAATGATTTGCCTCTGATTACGTCCCGCTTGCAGCGAATTTCCTTAGCAACGCGTTACGATAGGCAACGATTCGGTTCAACCTGCAGTTCCGGACTACTCTCCTTCATATCTCGGCCAAGGTTTCTGATTGTCACCATTGCGGCTCCAGATCTTTCATTCTCGGTGCGGCATCTTCGATCGTGCTGGCTGTATCTAGCATCTACTGGGTCCGGCAACCTTCGTGGTGCATTTACTCCGGGGCGGATATAGATCGGTGCTTCCTCGCCCAGGTTCATGCCCGCTATGTTCTTGGATGCCACACACCGCCTGTCTGTATTGAATCTCCTGGTCTCATTTCTCCGTGGCCACATGCCCGATCCTTGGGTCTAAAATCTTACCCGTGCCCTCGAGACGACCCTGCCGGAAGTTCCTCGCGCTCCGCTCACGGTTTATAACCTGAAGCCTAAGATGCAGGCAGTTGAGAACATCCGCCCTCAAACATGCGGTGGACTCTTTGCGCCGTCTTGCTGGCTTCGCTCGGTCGAGGTGCTGCTGGATTGTTTTACGCACAAAGAGACTCTGCTTACGTCTGCAGCTTTCTCTCAGGCTGCTACTCAATTCACAGATTCCGAAAGCGGAATCTCATTCTGGGGTTCGTCCATCGAGTTCTCCTTGTCATCCGATGAACCTGAGCCTTTCCTTCTCAGGGATCACTGATCTTGCCCACGGGGTGACCTAGTGAGTGGTTGGGAGCGAGCCGAATGAGGGTGACTTCTCACAGCTTGCAGCGGATATGTCTTCCCTCCCCTCGCCACATCAGGACCCAATCCCACCGAGTACATCGGGACGATTGTTGCTCCGGTGGCCAATCGATGGGCTGGATTTGCCCTCTCCGGCACCATGATCGACTCTCTTCTCGTTGCCGCTTGGCCAAACAATGGGAACATCGTGTTTACGACTCGCTATGCCACGTGAGCGATCCACCTCCAAACATCGCTCTCTAACGTCTCTCCCAGAGCAAATGTACTTCCGAGGTCTGCAGTTCAAAAACTAGACAATGGCATGAGGGGACTGATCGGTGGATAGCGTCTACCCGGGACCCGTCATCACCACCCTGCCGAGCTCGCACGTCAACTCCACGCACTGGAAGTGGGTGTTCCGATGCCAGAACTGCACCAGTACACAAGCTTTTGAGTCGGTGGCGTCCAATCTGACCGGTCACAGCTTGGCAAGGGGGGAGCCTGGATGTCAGTTCCTCGGGCTCGGTGCCTGCTTGGTAAAGTCATGTTCGGCGGTCTATGGCTTGTTGCTCAAGGTGCTTCTTGCAGGTGTGTTTCGACAATTGCTGTCGACAATCCGTCCGACCCCGGCTCCTCGATGGTACAACACACGGATTGTAAGAGCTGCCATTTACCTTGCGCGATCAGACACTGGAGTTCCTTTTAGTTGGCTTTTACTTCATGAACTGGGCTCAGGCTCATGTCAGCGCCTCCACTTACAATAATTGGGCTGCCGGTGGAACGGGCGGAGGCGGTGGGTCGACGACAACAGCAACGACAGTGACAACATCCAGTGCTCCTACGGGCACGGTAAGTGTTCTTCGCATTTGTGCATGACTGGCAGTCTGAAAGTTCCTAGGCAACTCCGTAAGGGATCTGTATCGCACCATGCCAACGTCCTTCTCACATTGTCAGATACGACTACATCATCGTCGGCTCAGGCCCTGGCGGTATCATCGCAGCGGACCGCATATCGCAAGCAGGCAAGTCTGTCCTGCTAATCGAACGCGGGGGGCCAAGCACTGGTCAGACCGGAGGGACATATCAACCAGCGCAAGTGAATCCGTCATTCGAATTCTCCTGCAACTGACTGGCCATTAGATGGGCGGCCGGAACCAACGCAAGTCGATCGTTGTCGAGTATCGTTTCCGAATCAGACCTGACATCCGGTACAGCTGACCAAGTTTGACGTGCCGGGCTTGTTCGAGAGCATGTTTACGGACCCCAAAGAATTCTGGTGGTGTAAAGATATCACGGTCTTTGCCGGCTGTCTCGTCGGTGGAGGGACATCGGTCAATGGCGCGTACGTCCTTTGAGCTCACCTCGTCTCGCGGTTTGTCACGTCCTTTTCAGATTATACTGGCTTCCGTCGGATCCAGATTTCTCTACTGCAGCTGGATGGCCCCAACAGTGGACGAATCATCAGAGCTACACCGCTGCACTCAAGGCTCGGCTTCCTCCGACGGACCATCCCTCGACGGATGGCAAACGATACCTCGAGCAAGTATACACGGTCGTTTCGCAACTGCTCAAATTCCAGGGCTATCGGAATCTGACCATCAACGACACACCCAACGACAGAGAGCACGTATATGGTGTGTGTTCACCACAGTGACTCGTAATTAATCTAAAATACATCACAGGCTACAGTGCTTACGATGTATGCAACGTTCTGCTTTCTGTACATCGCTGAATCTCGGTCCAAGTTCCTCAACGGCAAGCGAGGTGGCCCGGTTGCCACATATCTACAAACGGCTCTGGCGCGCAAGAACTTCAAGCTCATGATGAATACCGAGGTTCTCAATGTCATCCGGAATGGATCGCAGATCACGGGTGTCAAAACCAGCGATACCACGGTTCCTGGTGGAATCTACCCTCTCAATCCCAACGGACGTGTCATCTTATCCGCCGGCACGTTTGGTAGTTCCCGACTCTTGTTCAAGAGTGGAATCGGTCCAACGGTATGCGCTCTGTGGGCGCTCGACAGCAAACGCTCAACTCTTCTTGCGGATAGGACATGATCAACCTCGTCAAAGCGCATCCCACCGCAGGGCCCAACTTACCACCCCAGTCGCAGTGGATCAATCTCCCCGTCGGATATAACGTCTCTGACAATCCGTCAATCAACGTGGGCCTGATGTGATATCTTCGGCTCAGGTCCAGTGCTGACTGCAGTCATTGTTAGCTCGTCTTCACTCATCCATCAGTGTAAGTCTCGCTGCATCCGTAAACACCTCGTGACCAGGCTTCAGCGACGCCTACGGTAACTGGGCCCATGTTTTCACTGATCCACCTGCTGCGGACACCGCACCTTACATCAAGAACCAGTCCGGTATCATGGCACAGGCCTCTCCGAGGTCAGATATTCCGCGTCTTGTCTGAGCGTGCCCTCAGTCCATGTCAGGCTCAATTTCTGGCGTGCATACTCGGGGCCTACAGACAATATTCCCCGTTGGGTCAATCTTGAACTTTCTTCTTTCAAGCGCATGCTTAGATTCCAACAGATACAGGGCACTGCTCGCCCCGGTGCTGCATCCTGGAACACGTCTTATCCGTTCAATCAAAGGTGCGAGCGAGTGCGAAGATCTGTTTCGGTGCCGTTGAACAAATGGGCAGTCAAATGTTCACAATCACGACTTACCTATCGACCGGACTCAAGTCGCGAGGTCGCATCGGAATCAACGCAGCGCTGAACGCGATGCCGATCGTGGATCCTTGGTTGAATGATTCCGATGACAAATCAGTCCTCATCCAGGGATTGAATGATATCGTTTCCGGCATGGCTCTGGGTGTGTCGTCTGAAATTCCGACGACTAGCCGGCTAATCGGAGATGCACAGTGCCAGGAATGCAGATGGTCACGCCGGACAACACCACGACGATCAGCGCTTACGGTCGGTTCCGCTTGCAGCCAGATACTTGCAGTTGCTGAAGCCTCCCCAGTCCAGAATTATGGACTGTCCAACATGAATTCCAACCACTGGGTGGGGTCCAATATGCTGGGTACGGTGGCTGGCAAAGCTGTTGTCGACGTCAACACCAAAGTCTTTGGAACGAACAACCTGTTTGTGGTCGACGCCTCGATTATGCCAACCCTTCCCTTGGGAAATCCCCACGGCACACTCATGTCCGTGGCGGAGCAAGCTGCCGCCAAGATTCTTGCGCTACCATAATACCAACACTAGCGTACAAATGCCTAATATATGAGTACTGTACAATCAGCGAGCAGCGACAGTGACTTCCGGGATCGCGGTACTTCCTATACGAGAGACTGCTGTCCCCAGCCCTGAAGTGCGCAGATGGAGCCCACGTGTCTTGTCGATAATCGTCTGATATACAGGCACAGCTGGTCGGAAAATCTCAATGATGTTCTAGGAGACGTTTAGAATGTCACAATGAGGACGATACTGAATTACGCACCTTGTCAAGGTCGATTTTGGCATCAGCGCTCATGCGCGACTCGCGAATCAAGTTCACAATCCACTTCTCGCCCTCATCAGCGGACAGGTTGAGGCGCTCAGACAGATCCCTACAGTTTCGACGGCAGGTCAGAAATCGGGCGCGATATAGGATGTGCTAACGTACCGGATGTCAACCTTCTGGTGAGTGCGACAGTAGGCCTCACTGATGAGGTACCGAGCGTTGTCGACAAACTCAGCACCAAACTGTTCGAGGAAAAAATCATCACTGAGCACCTGCTCAGCCAGACCCAGCTGCTTCTGAGCCGCCTCGAAGTCGAACTCCACGTATAGCTCTTTCAGGAACGCTGTGACGGGATCCTGGTACTGGTACTCCTCCATCTGTATCACCTTGACCACTTCTCGCACAGCATTGCGCACCCGGGGCGTCGCACCAGCTGGTGCAGCCCGAGAGATGATTGCCGCCGCAGCGACATATCTCAGAATCCAAGGGCAAGAGGTTTGGATTGTATTCAGATAGACAGGCGAAAGGAACGTCTCCAAAAGAAGAGTGCGGCCGGCGGGATGGTTGAAATAGACGAACAGAGACCAGTGAACAAGCCACGTCCGAGAGTGAAGTTGATGGAGAGCAGGTCCAGGAAGGGAGCGCGAATCGATGGATTCACGCAGCGTGTCGAGCTCCTGCAGAGCAACCTCCCACTTTCCCGAAAGAATGTCGGAAGCAAGTTTCCCCCACTGAGCAGATGTGTTGAGCTCGTTGTCGGTGGACAGGACCCGGAAGTGATACAAATAATCAGCCGCGCCACTGTAATTTCTGGGTTTCGCTCATAAGCCCTAGATAACATGATTCATCGCAGATCCCACTAACCCGTATGAGTACTGGAATTGACCGAACCGGTACAGAACCGTTATTTGATCGAGGGTGAGCTGGACAAGAAAGATCAGACTAAGAACGAGATGCGAGGGGAGAGCCACATACGTTATAGTTGTCTTTCAAGTATTGCAGATTTTGTTCCTTGTCCTGACGCAATGCCTGAACAACTTCGGGATTTTCGATAACATCTAAGACAGCTTGTGCTTCATCTTGAAGGCGTTCGTGTGTCAACATAGTGTTGCGTCGTTTTTCCTCGAACTCTGCGAAGTGTTTTAGGAAAGATCGAAGACCATGGATTCACTCATACCCGATGGGGGCTCCTCATCTGGATGTATTTGCGAGAAAAGATTAGCTGCGTAGTCCGCCATATTGGTGCCTTTCGCGAGCTCATATTGGGCGATCTGGATGTCCGCACTGGCAAACAAGTTGGTTTCGGCAAGATGAACCACTAGGGGAAGTGAGAGATGGCGGTCCAGGAAGGGCATGACCCTCTTCGTGAGATCGTACTCCGCCATGGTGGGGGTAGGGCAGAGGTATGGGTCACGACTGCTCAAAAATTGTACACAGCCACATCAAATCTTGTCAATGGACGCTCTCATTGCGAAGGCAGATGCAGCGGAGGTCCGCCAGCCCAGGCACAAAAAGCGGAAGACATCTCACGACGAGACACGAGATTCTATCAAAAAGCACTCACGAGTACCCAAGTCGCTTAACGACGACGCACCTCTCGACGTACCTAGGCACCGGCACATTCCCAATAAAAAGCTACGCAAAGAACTCACACACCAAGCCACGCAAGCTGCGCGCGCCAGGACACTTGTAGAAGATGCGGCGATGCTTCTTGCTGGCGACGCCGGCCTCCTTCAGGCGGAAAACGATCTTGAACGATCTTGGAGGGTTGGGCAGGCTGAAATCGAAACGGAGGCTGGTGCTGAGGCTTCCCGTGGTCGAAAAGAATGGTATCTAGACGGGGGACCGTACCGTTGCCGGTATAGTCGGAACGGAAGGTCGATCGGGCGGTAGTGACTCGTTCCCTCTGCTGAGACAATTTACAGGCATCTAGCGATTGCTGGAAGTTTGGGCCATGTGTCGACTTTTGACTGGCAAACCGGAACTATGCACTCTGAGCTGCAGCTCCAGGAGACCTGTCGGGATATAACGTGCGCTGAGCTGCTTGTTCCGGCATTCATCTAACCTATACATAGTTTTTTGCATGATCATTCTCATTTCGCAGTTGCCCAGAAGAAATACGTATTCATATACGATCGGGATGGAGTTGAACTGCATTGTTTAAAAGCGCACATAGAGCCGACGCGACTGGAGTTTCTACCTTTCCATTGGCTTCTTGCTAGTGTGGTGAGCGGTATGGCTCTTCACTGAAGATGTCTCTAACTATTTTTCAAAGGGAAACGCTGGTTATCTAAAGTATCAGGACACTTCAACCGGTCAACTGCTCGTTGAACAGCGGACCAAGTTTGGAGCGTGTCAGGTCATGACTCAAAATGCGCACAATGCTGTGATACATCTAGGACATCAGAACGGCCGGGTCACACTCTGGACCCCAAATATGCCGAATCCTGCAGTTCAAGTCCTTGCGCACTTGGGCCCTGTCGCGAGTGTTTCGATTGACCCGAGCTCCGGGGGGCGCTACATGGGGACAGCTGGTCGGGACGGAAATGTCAAAATTTGGGATTGTCGGAACTGGAGAGGCGCGGTCCGAGAATGGTCAGCTCGGGGTGGTTCTGCTGAACTGGAGTACAGCCAACGTGGAGCCCTTGCTGTTGCAACAGGAAGCACGGTCAATGTATGCTGTTCTTTCCTGACTGGTGATCAGAAGTAACCTCACAAAACAGGTTTACACTGCACCCACTATCCAGCAGCCGTTCCTAGGGCATGTCCAACCTCCCTTGTATCTCACCCATCTTATTCCCCAACGACCGCTGGTGGGGGTGCGCTTCGCACCATTCCAGGACGTGTTGACCATTGGTCACAACAGTGGTTTGACTAATCTCATCGTTCCTGGTGTAGGGGAACCAAACTTCGATTCGGGCGAAGCAAATCCATTCGAAAACCGCAAAGGACGTCAAGAGAAGGAAGTCAGAGCGCTGCTCGACAAGGTATGAATGCTTAATCCGACCTATGACTGCTTGTTAATCAGACGATGCAGTTACCGTCGGACATGATCTCTTTGGACCCGGAATTCATCGGGTCACTGGCATCAGAAACGAAGGACACACTAGTGTCCACGATGACTGGGGGGAATTCCACTCCATTTTCTCGCTTATCTCGCATAGACCGTCTGCGCGCTTCGGGTCATGCTGATGAAACAGACACGTTGGATCCTGATGACCTTGAGTTCAAGGGCACGCGAGAAGAGAAGGAACGCAAAAAAATGCGCGGCAAGGGCAAGAGTCTCAGCCGGTAAGTTTTTCCTGGATGCTTTGTTGTCAAAGCCATGAGCTGCTGGACAGATATCTTCGTAAACAACGCAAAAATGTCATCGATCCGACGGCAGTGGCCATCAGAGCAAAGCTGGACCGACAACGCACAGAAAAGAAGGTCATAGAAGATCCACAGTTTGTTCCTCGCAAACCATCGGCATTGGATAGATTCACATCCAACCAGTAGGCATGTCATTACATATGTACTATGTAGGAATGGTTATATGCGTGCTAGAGCCCCTATCCAAATTACTTGTGAGGTTGCTTCCACCAGAAGAAAAGCGATCCTCCGCCGGCGTTGCGAGCCAGAAGGCGTCGTCGCGTAAGGATCAGCAGATGCAGCTCGAGATGCAGCGTCGGGCAAGACTAGCGAGCGCAAGGAACGCATCTATGAGACGGTGAGGTGTGCCCTTACGTTGGCTGGTGAACACGCACTAGGAAAAAGGCATTCGCGAAGAAGAAATATATGAAAACCACAGTACCCAAAGTACGCCCTAGGTTCAGAAACCCAAACAAAATTATCAGGATCACACTATAATGCGCTCATATCAGACCAGACGTTTCGGGGATGCAGATTTGATCATACCCGACGAACTTATATCCTCCATACGCGATTATATCGATAGAGTGGCTTGGTCCCGAAACATTCAAGAAATAGCAACCCAATTGAACAAAGAGGAAGTCTAGTATGACCACCATGATGGCACGTGATGCCGATTCGCCAAGAACTTGAGGACGGAAATCATCCTGTATCCCTGAATGAAGTGCGCATAGTAGAATATATGTAACCAGCGCCATCACTAAAAGTGAAAGAGAGTCAACAAGAATGCAACACTCGCGAAGGGAGACGCACGGGGAATGTAGAGATCGGGGCTATTAACATCCTCGCGCGGCGGAAGGAATTCAGTACTACCAGCATCGGTCCGAAAAGACTTGCGACCCCATTGCTTTTGAATCCACGGAAAGAGAAGGATACGAAGTTTGTGTATCACGTAGGAATTCGAGACGTTGAAATGAGGTTTCACACGTGCACTGGGAAAGACGCCACCCCACTTGAATAAGAGTCAGCACACTGGAAAATAAAGGAGCTGGGAAGAAGATCACAGTGCGTTGCACGTATTCCTGCCCAGCAGCTACCGCACTTTGTCCTAATTGCATCCCAAATTGTGCGGTGGCGTCATTCATCCCCCAAGGCCCTAACTGCGCAGGGATCATCGGAGGTGGTGGTGGTTGTTGGCCGGAGGGAACAGGCGGCTGGTGTTGTTGCTGATGTTGGAATGGGGATGTATATGCGGGAACATGGTGGGCGTAAGCTGGCTGGTTGAGAGTTGGAGCGGGCTGAGGCGAAGATGAAAAACGTTGATATCCTTGGGGAGAGCCGGGGGTTGATGGAGGCTCAGGGATATACGCTGGATGTGTTGGGACGGGATGGCGTAGTGGAGGCGGAGAAGACATTCGAGGAAGGTGAAGGGAACTAGTGTAACGTGGTCAAAACTCAGAATCTGAGCAGTGTGTCACACGAGGTGTGACACGTCGATTGGTTCGGGGTGTACAGAAAAATACAATGGATTCATCTAATCAAACAACCGTGTCGTACTTAGGTGTGATCTAATCTATGTCCATCTCCGAAGGACCAGGGGCCTCACTGTCTGGCTTGGGAGTAGGTTCGGGCTCGTTCTTGGGAGTCTCGGTGCCGGATGTTCCGCCAGGGATTCTAGGCTTCAGCTTGGTCATTATCGGCGTCGCAAAGTAGATGACCTCGTCGCGTTTCTTGCCGATGTCGGCGCTCTTGAGAATGGGCTCGACGTTTTTCGGGGCCTCAGCCTGGCGAACGATCTGATCCTCAAGCCATTTCTGGACAGTGGCAACTTTCTCAACGACGCTGTCCTTGTCCTTCTGCTCGATGTGAGAGTACTTCTCATCACCCGAGGTAGCTTGTGACATATATGTGTTCAGGGTCTCTCGGAGCTGAGCAATCGCGCTCTGACGAGTCTCGGCCTCCCGGAATCGGAAGGTGATTGGATCCCCGAGCGCTTTGAGGGCGTCCAAACGAGAGACGTATGCCGATTTGGAGGCATCTTCACCCTCTTCGGTGTACAGCCAGTCTTCAGCCTCCTGCAGAGCTACGAGGAGCTTGGCCTTCTCGTCAGCCTTGACGTACGGGGCAAACCGTTCGTCTAGTTTGCCCCTAGTGTCGTAGACATATTCTTCGAGTGCATTTTTACGGTCCTTTTGAGAGGTCAGCACAGTTTTGGCTCGATAGAAACACGGCAGACCTCAGTATCGGTTACGAGTTTGTCTGCGGCGTGCATCGAATTTTCCTGCTCACGAAGACTCTGCACAACGGCAGGGTCCAACGAAGCGGAGGCTGTGAAGAATGCAATCTCTTTCTTCTTGACCCGTTTCTTCTTGGGCTGAGGTGGAGTGGCGCCCTCGGTAGCAGGGTCAATGTCCATGGCAACAGGCTCGTCTCTCTCTTCAACTTCCTCGATGTAGGCCCCTTCGAAAGACACAATTCCATGCTGGTTCAGCCGCGTCTTCACACGAACACAGGTCGAGTCGCCCTTGGGATCAGCCGGCACCTCCTTCACTGTGATACGACTGATGAATGGGTTGATTGTCCCGGGTAAGCCAGCTGGGTCGGCATACACGGCCTCGAGGTCGAAGGTGTCTTTCCGGTAGAAAGACAGAACCTTGGTAGAAGGCATTTTGTCACCATTGTTGAATACGACGAGTTCTGTGTCCTCGTCTGGATCGGAGGGCGACGACGTCCATTGAACCTTGATTGGATAGTGGGCCACATCCTGCATGTGGAAATCGCGAACGCGGAAGATGGGAGATAGCATAGCACACGCGAAAGTCGCCCCACGGGCAATAGCTTCGTCCTGATTGAGCGTCGTCGACAGGACTTTCCCGGGGAATACCTCCTGGATCCGAGCACGGACAGCCGGGACACGGGTCGAACCACCGACAAGCTCGATCGCGTCAATTTGATCCAAAGTCAACCCAGAGTCGGCCAAGACGCGCTGGAGCGGAGCTGTGATCCGGGCGAGAACGGGAGCAACGAGCTCCTCGAGCGCTTCTCTTGTAAGCTTGGACGAAGCATCGATGTCGTTCATGATTGACTCCACATTGAGTGGCGACTCTGCGTTCGCTGAAAGCACTTTCTTGAGCTTCTCACAAGCAGCAGCAAGTCGGAAGGTCGCCTTTGGGTTCGAAAGCACATCGATCTTGTACTTGGTCTTGAACTCCTCGGAGAAGTGCCGGACCAAGGCGAAGTCGATGTCACGACCACCAAGGTTGTGATCATATGCAGAGCTTTTGACCACAAGTTGACCCTTAGAGAACCCTACGACGGATGCCGACAAACTGGAGTGACCAACATCGACAAAGATGACATGCCGGGGGGCATCTTCCTCAGGCAGGTCGGATTTCGTGATTCCATAGCCCAATGCCACGGCGGTGGTATCGTTGATCAAACGCAGGGGGTTGAGACCCGCAATCGCAGCTGCGTCGAGCAGAGCACGTCGCTGAATGTCCGCGAACCATCCCGGGACTGCGATGACCACGTCCGTTACTCCAGTCTTGAGCTCATTGGCAGCGATATCACGCAACTTGCCGAGATACATGCCAACGAGTTGAGTAGCAGAGAAGCTTTGACGCTCGCCGACGTAGTTGACCTATAGCGTCCATGTGAACATCGTCGACAGCATGCGAGCAAATGAGACACCGCGCACCTGAACGCCCACAGTCCCCTCGACATCAACAAGAGCAGCATTCAGGTACTTTTTCTCGACGTTCTGGATTTCGGAGTCATTGAGAGTGCGACCGATCAATCGCTTCAGGGAACCGATGGTATTTTTGAAATTGGAGGTTTCTTGTGTCTTTGCTGATTCTCCGATCGACCTCTGCTTGGGACCAAAGGCAACTAGTGAACTGAAATACGGGCGGTTGAACTGAGGCTGATGAGCAGAAAGAGACAGCACCCACGGAGTTGCGCGGTTGGAGACTTCATTTGTGATAATGTCGATACCCCGGTGTCTCGCGACACCGATCTGGTCGAAGCTGAGTGGGAGGAGATGGAGTAAGGCCATGCACTCACTTTACTGTGTAGCGATCCAAAATCGATTCCGACGACAGCCATGAGGGAGAAGGAAAAATGGTGCAGTTGTGGGTGGCGATGCTCGAAAAAATACTGTGCGAGACCTATATACTAAATCGGGAATGATCTTGAACCTTCGAGGGCCTTCGACAGGGTTCCCTTGACACAAAGACCACACCAAAATGTGGGGAGAGCATCAAAAAAGGTATTAGATACAACAAATGTCTACGAGAGGTAATGAAAAGGCTTCAAACTATGTGCCGTCGGTATTGGGCTGAGTAAATAATCGGTCAGTTTAGATGAGATGAGAAACCACAAGTACGGACCTGATACCATGGCATGGTCACGCTCATAAGGCTCGAGAGTGACTTGCTCGATGGGCTTGAACTGACCCTCTTTGAGCTTTTGGACTTCAGACGCGAAGACCACGTCTGCCGGTGCGACTGAGTCGATACAACTTGCTTTGATGGAAATCACCACGTGACCACCATCTCGCAGGAAACTCCTCGCATTGTGCATAACAATACGTGCCTGGTCAGGTTGGGCAACATCTGCAAAGATCACATCCACAGTGGAAATGAGCATGCGATATTTGTTCGGTAGGCGAGCATCCTCGACGATAGCTGCCGAGAGATTAGATTAATCAACGGGTGGAAGCGCTCAAGATGCCAACGCACGAATGACATTAGTCCGCTTTTTGGCCATGTTGATCAAGTCACGGCCTGAGCGCGCGGAGAATTCGACTGCATAGACAACTCCCTCCTAGTAGGATGGTAGAAACTAATCAGCAAAGCACGGAAAGAGCCGCGAGGCGGAGGGAACCTACCGGTCCAACAATGTCTGCAACATGACTGACACTGGTCCCGCTCGCTGCACCCAGATATAGCACCTTCTTTCCGGGTTGAATGAAGATGTGTTCCAGCCCACCGAGAACGCCGGCGGCGAGCTTGCTTCGGAAGGGATTCCAGACCCGATATTCGATTTTTGTGCCTTCAACGCCGCCGTCAATGGATATGCGTTTTTCGCCGTACACCGACTCTCCCGGAACTAGGTTCTTGGTGACCAACATGTGCTCCTTGCCTTTGGCAATAAAGATTCCAGGATGACGATGAGGCTCAAGCACGGTATTAGACCCGCCCTTCGCCCCACCCCGGCCTCCACCTCGACCTCCACCGCGACCACCCCGGCCTCCAGCTCCGCGACCACCTCCAAATCCACCGCGACCACCTCGAGCCGTGACGCCGCCTCCACGTACACCTCCGCCTTTGAAAAAACATTCAATGATGATCAGAGTTAAGATGGGCATGGCACTGACCTCGTCCACCACCCCGGAACCCACCTGGTCCTCCACGACCGCCTCTTCCTCCCCGATCACCTCCTCCGCCACGTCCTCGTCCCCCGCCGCGTGAAAAACCGCCACGTCCACCAGATTCACCTTTAGAACGGATGAGAGAACATAATGCGAAACGACAAGTACAGACCAAATGCCATGTCTGAGAGATGAAGTCAAAACGAGGGCTGATTTTTTCATCGGCCCAATCACTTACAAATAGGATCAATCACCGCATCATCGACAGGCACTCCGGAAACTCGGTGCTGCGCTATCGCTCCTTGCCAGCTATCATGTCCCAAACACCTATGATATCGATTCCTCGGAAGACCACGGAAGAGGTCGACTGGACGACTCCGATCCGAAACCTAATAGCCCAGTCTTACGGCGAGAATCCAGACAGCTACGCTGCAGAGTGCGCCTCCCTCCAACGTTGCCGCCAGGATGCCGTTCGCGGGGCTGGTAGTGACTTGACAGCCAAAGATCTACTTTACAAGTACTTCGGTCAGCTCGAGCTTCTGGAACTACGTTTCTCCGAGATCCGCGTCAGCTTTCCCTGGCACGACGCGTTCACTCTCAAGCTCACCACGCAGACATCGATCGCATACGAGAAGGCCTCGATCCTTTTTCAAATCGCCTCAACACACTCCTCTATTGCTATTTCCCAGAACCGGTCCTCCCCTGAAGGTCTTAAGCGCGCATTCTACTACTTCCGTACTTGCGCGGGAATGCTGACGTACATCACGGAGAACTTCCTTCACGCGCCATCGAAGGATCTGAGCAAGGAGGTCGTCAAGTTTCTCGTGAGCCTCATTATCGCGCAGGCGACTGAGGTGTTCTGGGAGAAATGTGTAGAAGAGAAGAAAGGGAGTGGGCTCATATCGAAGATCGCGTCTCAAGCTGCAAACATGTACAATGTGCTCTGCGAAGAAGTGAAGGAGTTTTCAGGGCAGAATATCTTGGATAGGAATTGGGTCACCCTGATACAGGTATGAGCCGGCAGTAAATCTCCCCGAGTAGTCCCTCATTCCACGCGAACAGATCAAGTCCAAATACATGACGTCCGAAGCACAGTACCACCGTTCTCTGGCAGACACGGACGCTGGCTTATATGGAGATGCGCTTGCGCGCCTTACTCTCGCCGAAACGCATGCCAAGGAGGCTTATCGCTTATGCTCGTCATTCAACCCGATTCCAGCCAGTTCTACCACACCCAACTCGAGCACTTTCCCATCAGACGCCGGCTCGAGTATGCTCGCTCTGGCAAAAGCTCATCTGGCGGTTGTCTCTGACCGACGTGCAACTGCATACCGAGAGAACGACCTCATTTACAACGCAGTGGTACCCTCGCTGGACAGCCTTCCATCTATAGAGACCAAAGCGATGATGACAATCGCAACTCCGATTCCGATCCAAGAAGTTTATGGCAATCCTGATGTCCAGAAGACCATCGGTCAGGATTTCTTCTCTCGGCTTGTCCCTCTCAGCGTGCACGAAAGTGCATCCGTCTATTCAGAGGAGAAGGCGAAACTCGTGCGGGCCGAAACCGAGCGATGCGAAACAGCTAACGTTGAAGCGCGCAGCTTCGTTGACGGCTTGGGTGTGGTTACCGGGCTGGAACGGTTTCGTGCGATGCTTCGTGAGTCTGGGTCTGGTGGGCCGCCGGCCGAGATCTCGCGCTGGGCAACGGATCTCGCCTCTCTGGAGGCTCGAGAAAGTGTGCCGTCGTTGTTCGCCCAGTTGGAGAAGCTGAAGCAAGCTCTGCAACATGAATTAGATCCGGCAGGGGGGATTTCACTCGAGCTCGATTCGGAGAGCCGTGAATGCGAGATGATGCGCGTTCGGTTCGAGCATCGATGGACGCAAGCGCCGAGCGCCGGTCTCACTAAATCCTTGCGCCAGGATTTGAAGGCCCATCTAGCTGCGATGGATGAGGCTGCCAAGAGCGATGCCCAAGTCCAAGCTATCTGGCAGGCTATCCAATCGGATATTGCTCTGCTGGTGTCCGGTCGCTTCGAAGCTGTGTTCGCTGAACCGCTTACGGAACAGATGAGCTTGCTGGATCTTGGGGAAGAGGCGGACAGACAGGAGCGGCAGGACAAGGACAAGCTCGCTAGTCTCATCCAGGACGCCGAGGAACATCTGTCCACACTCAAGAAGATCGAGAGAGAGAGAACAGAAGTTTTGAAAGATCTGAAAGATAAGGTGGGCGTCCCATTGTCTGCTTTCACCCAACAAGTAATGATCTCCGGAATCAGATTCAGGCGGATGATGTGTCCCATCTCCTCCTTCTCAATCGCAGAAACACTGGTGTCGAGCCCTCGTTGTTTGCTGCCGAACTGGAGAAGTTCCGACCGTATCAGCAGCGGCTTGCTGCGACTATTCACCATCAAGATGCAATGCTCCAAGAACTGGATCGTTCTTGGAGGTTATTAAATGACTCCATTTTGACCACTGGTCCCTTCCGCAAATGGGAAAACCGGGAAAGGAGAAAGACAGAACTTCTTCAACGGTTTGGCAGTGCAAAAGACCGTTATAATGAAGTGCGCGACGGGCTAGGGTATGCATTCTTCTACTCCGCTTTGCATCTTGTCATTGCCTTCCAGGAAAGGTCTTCAGTTCTATTCAGAGTTGACAGAACTCACGGCCAAGCTTCGACGCAACGTGAAAGCATTTGTATCAGGGCGAAATGAAGAGCGGCAACAGCTAGTGAGTCAGCTAGCCCCTAAACAGTCATCCTATGTGTCATGGCAATCGCCGCCTCCACCTCCCCCATTGCTACCCACAACATACGTGCCACCACCATTGCCACCACCACCTGCCTCAACTTTCTATTCTTCTCTTCCTCCTCCCCCACCACCCCATGACCCTTATGCAAATATTGCAACACTTTCCAACACAAATGAGAAATACAATACTCCTCTACCACCACCTGCCCCACCCTCTCAGCCTGGCTATAGCCAGTACCACAGATACTAGATCCTCTCAGTGTTTACTTGTGAACCAAGATTAGCAAATGATTTTAGGCTTGCTTATCAATGAGTCCACTAAACACCTTGGTTGAAGGTTGCTGGATGAACTTGGCCTGTTGACTATTGTGTCAGAAAGACTAAGTTAACTATGGTGCATGTGACTTAGTCACCACCAGAAGGAGTATATACAGATTGAGTGTGAATGTGAAAGCTGTTGATGGCAGTTTCACACTCTGATGGTAAATCACACCCCGCCACTGCAAGCGGGAAGCTGCCGCCAATGATCAAAACACCCACGTGATAGTAAGAAAGACCGCCACCCCGTGCTGATGATAGGTGCCACCGTTACCCATACAGGGGATCAAGCGCTTCTTCGCACATTTGCATTGTGTCAGAAAGAACGGCTGCTCCGTTCGTGCTGAAACTTTGGGTAGATAATCTACACATTTAATTCGCCCCATGTTTCAAGTATCATATCTTAGAATGATGTCCTTACCCTACAATATCTACAGCCACACGTTGAAGTTAACAGAAAATACCGGACTCATGCACGCAGTGGATCTGACTATTGGCAGGTAATCTTACTCCATATCTTCATGTTTGGGTCTCAAGGCTGAACATTGGACACCAATACACCCAATCATAATTTAAATATCATTCAAGTCCACATGATGATTTATTTCTAAACATGCTTTGTCTTCTTGGACACAGACCCGCCGATGTGCATTCTAGGCTCATGTCTTTTATCGAAAATTTAATCCAGCGACCCTCAAGGATAGCAGACAATATCGCGTGTTAATTTAATCCAGATTATCAACATAGTGCGCAGTGCATCAATACGAGGTGGTACACTTTGCCTCACCCACCTCCTGCTTATAATTGTCCAAAATCAGTTTAACATGTAGCCCTGGGAAGCTGAGCATAGTGAAAAGGAGAGATCTCGTTGGTCACACATACTTATATTGCAGAGAGTGTAAGTAAGTAGTATGTACATCCCTGTCCTGACTCAATCTTAGACTGTCATCAACTTGATCGCCGTTGATTGATCAGACACATCACAAAGATTGCGGCGCATCAAATGGGATTTGGAAGGCACAGCAGTGGGAAAGATGTCCATCAGAGTGTGAATTGCACATCAGAGTGTGATTTTGGTATTCACATTCACACACTTTTTGTCATTCCTCCCACCAGAAGTGTATAGCACCATGGGCACATGCACTTTTTATCATTTTCTTATTCCTCTAGCCAATTGTCTCCTCTTCTGTGACAATGAAATGCTGAGGGCATGCCTGTCATAATTGCCTTGCTTGACAAGGCTTCTCCAGCCTCATAATTTGCATCAAAATGTTGCTGGCTCCTTCCGCATGTTACTTACCAATCTGACCCGTACCTTTTTGCCGCTGTTGTAGTGCATTTCTGTTGCCTCTACTTGTTTCCACCTTGCAAGCACTTGACCACTATCAGCTTTATCACCTCAATTTTTTTTTCCAATAGTTCTCTGCTTGGACACCGTCATGCCCCTTGTCATTCAGTCAGACGGTCTTAGCGTTCCTGTTCTCCTGTGTGCCACTAAGGCTCACTGATATGGCAGATTTGACAACTTTACAACGGCACGCTTTCTATTTGCATTGAGTTTTCCTTCTCAGTTGCATTTACTTCCAACTCTGTTCTTGACATCCACGTCCACCATTGGCGTGTTGCCTCATTCAACTTCTCCAGGTTATCGTCTTCAGCCAGAAGAGCTGGATTGTGGCTCTGCCAGAAGGTCTTGTCTTCGAAATCGCGTAGCAGTCGGATCATCTCCCTGCCCAAAATTCTTGATAATGCCACATACAGGTTGAACAAGCTTAGCCCGCCTGACGGAGGTGTGGCTATGTCAACAATGACGTGCTTTATTGTCTAGCCTTGAGAGCAGTAGTCTGTGAATGTGGATGCGCCTGTGATCGGATACTGTTGGCATCGGAATGTCTTGGTTATGGTGGCCCCGCCTGTCAGAACAGTCTTGACATGGTAAGCTGTCTTCGCTGGCTCGATTGGCAATACACCTGATGCTAGGTCTTGCAGTTGTCCCGCTGAAATGCTGAGGGCGCGCTCACAGGTGAATCTACTGTGAAGTAAACCCAAATATAAACACGTTCACACTCCTCTTAATCAGCTTCTCAGTGTGTAAAAGATGCGAGGGCTTTGGGATGGACAGAGCACCAGTATCACAACTCTCAATTGACGCAGATCCAATAGTCGCGGAAGACGAAGTCGACGACAAGAATTTATATATAGCAAACAGTGGTGTCTCAACCAATATCTTCTATACAACCAAAACCAACAATATCACAAGTCAGAGCTTAATACAAAGTATTAAGATCCCTTGTAGCAATAGCGTCCAGATGGCGATGCAAAGCCCAAATATCGAGTCGACGCACTGCCAACTGATACAACCAAAGTACTGAGTCGACGCACTGCCAACTAGTAAAACCAAAATGCCGCGTCGACGCACTGCCAACTAACAGCCAATATCCAATGTCCAAAACCCGAGCACAACTTGTCAACGCACTGCCAAGCAAGAAGTGTGGAACCAAAGTTCTCAAGTCGACGCACTGCCAACTGACCAAAACAACCCGAGCACAACTAGTCGACGCACTGCCAAACTAGAGGTGTGGAAACAATCTCAACAAAGCCCAAAGGCGATGACACTAAGTGCTGTTGAGCACTGGGGAGAGCGTCTAGCAGCTCACCTGTGTGAGTGAGAGCTTAGTGTGGGCACTATGCAGGAGTAGTCAAGAGACTTTTATTAAAGGGTAATAGAGCCCTCCTTATATATGATACAGGGGGCTGTTTGTGTCTATTTGGTACAAGTTGATATGACTCTAGATGACACGTGATGGAGTTATAGATGTGTATCACGACATCCATCTTGACAGATGATATTTGATCGACACTCCCCCACGCTGAAAACCACGGGATAGTGTTTGAAAGCGAAATCTTCATTGGCCATTCCTTCAGAACGAGTTGAACTCAAGTCCTAGTTGAGACCTGAACTTCTCGAACTTGACGCGTCCTAGGTTCTTGGTGAACATATCTACAGGATTCTCACTGCCCGGAATAAAGAACAGTTCAACCTCTTCTTCCTCGACTCGCTCACGGATGTAGTGATAGTGGATGTCTATGTGTTTCATCCTGCAGTCTTGGTAGGCATTGCTGCCACTGAAAAGTGCACCCTGATTGTCACCGCAAATGGGTACTGGGATGGAGAGCTTGAACTGGAGTTCCGAAAGGACGCTCTTCAGCCACATCACCTGGCGACTACAATCTGAAATCGCCATGTACTCTGCTTCGGTCAAAGACTGCGCGACAGTGCACTGAAGTCTAGACTGCCAGTGTCAGGGGAATCCCCGTTTCGGACCGCTCTGCCTTCGATCAGGCATGTGATTGCGCTCGCGTGACCTGTCAGCTGTCACGCGCCGCGGCCCGGACTGCCGCGCCGAGCGCTTCTCCTTGATGGGCACATGGCCAGGTGCCCCATTGTTCCTATTGTCCCCGCTCCCATTGTTCTGTCATGGCCGTTGTACTTATTGTCCCCATTGTTCTTTGTTTGTTGCTGCGTGCTCCATTGTTCTTGTATCATATAAATAGTGGCGCCTGGCAAGGAGAATCCCCAACACGGTTTCTCTTTGGATTCTCCCTTGCCAGGTATGCCGGTCTTGTACCTAGCTACCACTATTAATCACCTTTGGATTCTCCCTTGCCAGAACTCTGAGATCGGGTCTCGAGGTTGCCCTTACAGCAGAAACCGTGTTCCTAGGGATAACCGGACAAGATTGCGAGGTTCGACGCTGACGCCAGTGGAGAAGAGTCGACGAGCGACCAAGACCACCACTCCCTCACCTCCTATCTTGCCCCCTCCTCCCCTCCACGAGCAGACCCGATGAGCATGGATGACAACGAACAGCAGCGGCTGTCTGCTCTGGAGACCAGCATACAGAACATCAAGGCCGTACTCACCCGCCTCATCTCTCAACAACAACAACCCCCTGCCCCTGCCCCTGCTCCAGCTCCGGCAGCGGGTCCAGGTGTTTCTACTGGCGCCAGCCCTGCGCGCCCCCTTATCCGTCCGAATCCTCCCTTCTCCTTCGATGGGGATCGCACCCTGGGCAAGAGCTTCTTGCATTCAGTGAAGCAGTACTGGCGTCTGCTTCCTGAGGCGTTCTTCGTGAATGGGGCAGTCTCGGAAGAAAAGGTAGTCCGCTTCGCCCTGTCCTACATGTCCAAGGACTCCACGGCCTCCTGGTCCGAGCGCATGTCCGAGCGCACCCCATTCCCGTTCCCTACTTGGGCTCTCTTCGTCACCGAGTTCAAGCTTCGATTCGTCGAGGAGAACGAGCAAGACCACGCCCTGGCGCGACTAGAGACCCATCTGTACTATATGGGCTCCCGTGATGTGTTCAAGTACACGGACGAATACGACGACCTCCTTGATCTCACCGGCTATACCGACGATCTGGTCAAGGTGACCAAATATAGGACGGGCCTGGATCCAAAGATCAACCAGGCTATCACCACCTCTGGCAACCCTCCCAGGCTTACTGACTACGCCGAGTGGCGTGTCCGTGCGTTCCGGCAGTACAATGCGGAACAAGCTGCCAAGGCGTCTCGAGGCCACGTCCCTCCCCCCCGAGCGCCTCCTATCGTCCCTCGTCCTCGTGCCCCGGTGCTCCCTGCTGTAGCGCCGGCAATTGCTGCTCGCCCGGCGCCGGCTCCTGTTGCCCACCCCATCCCCATGGAGTTGGATCGGACTCGGCTCCGCGGTGACGTTCGCTGCACATGCTTCCGCTGCGGCAGTCCGGGCCATCTTGCCCGTGACTGCCCCACCCCAGCTGACATACGTCACGCTGATGTCCTTGATGAGGTCATCAATCAGCTGGGGAGTGATCTGCTTTCCGAGTTGGTTGCTCGGGTCGCGACCACTGCAGCCGTTGCGGATCATGCGTCCAACGTCGCAGCCGAGGAGGAGCAGGGTTTTCTCCCCAGCGACGAGTGAGTAGTACGCCCTCGTTCGCTTCACGTAATCGTTTCTCCTGTTTGTATGATGAATCCAATTCCCTCCACTCTGCAACAGTCGAAGCGATAGACGTACACCCTGCTCCCCCTCTAAACCCACGAGTCCGTAAGGAGAAGTGGGAACGCAAGCTCCCTTCCTGCTATGTCGCTGCCGCCTCTCCCGGGGCCAATTCTCTCCACCTCCCCCTCGAGATCGAGTCCACCGACAACGCAGTGAAGTTATCTCTCAAAGGCCTGGTCAATTGTGGTGCCACATCCGACTTCATCGACTCGGCCTACGTCCTGGAAAATCACCTCCCCGTTCGTCGCCTCACCCAGCCTATCCCCGTTTACAACGTGGACGGCACGCCGAACGAGGCCGGTTCCATTCGCGAAGTTGCTGATGTGGTTCTCCGTTACCAGGGCCACAGTGAACGCGTGCAGCTTGCTGTCACCCGTTTAGGCAAGCAGCAGCTCATTCTAGGGTACTCCTGGCTCCGGAAGCACAACCCGGAGATCAACTGGGATACCCAGGAGGTAAAGATGAGCCGTTGCCCTTCCGGTTGCTCCACCTGCCGGGAGGAACTTCGCGAAGAACGTCGATCTGCCAGAACCGCGGCCCGGGTGCTTCGCACCATCAGACAAGGTCCGGTTCCATCCATCTGCGCTGTCGACGTTGAGGACCACGAGGACGAAGAGATGCCGGAGCTTTCGCCAGACTCGGACGATTACGACCCTGAAGATGTCAAAGAAGATGACGACTCCTTGGAAGCCGGTGACCGTATCTTTTACACCCGCTTCAACCCTTCTGAAAACATCCGAGCCACCAGCACCGTCTCTCAGCGACTCGCCGAGGCGTTTGCCAAGAACTCTGCACCTCCTCGGGATTCCATCCCCGAGTGGGCCCGCGAGTTCGAGGATGTTTTCAGCAAGGAGTCCTTCGACAACCTGCCAGAGCGACGCCCCTGGGATCACGCCATTGAACTGGTTCCCGACGCGAAGCCGACCAACTGTAAGGTCTACCCTATCTCCCCTCACGAACAGAAGCAGCTCGACAGCTTCATCGAGGAGGGCATGGCTACTGGCAGGATTCGGCCGTCAAAATCGCCCATGGCATCTCCCGTCTTCTTCGTGAAGAAGAAAGATGGCAGCTTACGGTTTGTCCAAGATTACCGAGCACTAAACGCGATGACAGTGAAGAACCGCTACCCGCTTCCCCTGATCAATGATCTCATCAACAAGCTCAAGGGAGCTCGGTTCTTCACCAAACTCGACGTTCGCTGGGGCTTCAACAACGTACGCATTCATCAAGGCAACGAGTGGAAGGCAGCGTTTCGGACAAACCGCGGGCTCTTTGAGCCGTTGGTGATGTATTTCGGCCTGACCAATTCCCCCGCAACGTTCCAGACGATGATGAATGACATACTTCAGGACCTCATCCTCTCTGGCGACGTTATGGTGTACCTCAACGACATTCTCATTGCACATTCCGATATCCACCGTCACCGGGAAATTGTGAACGAAGTCCTCCGACGTCTCCGCAAGAACAAGCTCTACCTTCGCGCGGAGAAATGCGAGTTCGAGATGCCGTCGATCGAATACCTTGGGGTGATCATCTCCCACAACCATGTGGAGATGGACCCGGTCAAGGTCGCAGGTGTGGCGGAGTGGCCAGCTCCGGCTAACAAGAAGGAAGTGCAGCAGTTCCTCGGCTTCACTAACTTCTACCGGAGGTTCATCCGGGATTTTTCGCACGTTGCCCGTCCTCTCTTTGACCTCACCAAGAAGGACGTGGCATGGACTTGGGGCTCCAACGAGGCAGCTGCGTTTCTTGCGCTGAAGAACGCTGTTACCTCTACCCCAGTCCTGCAGCTCCCGGATGCTTCCAAGTCTTACCGCCTCGAAGCAGACAGTTCGGACTTCGCGACCGGTGCTGTCATCTCGCAGCAGTCCCCCGTGGATGACAAGTGGCATCCGGTTGCCTTCTTCTCGAAGAGTCTTAATGAGGTCCAGCGGAACTACGAAATCCACGACAAGGAGATGCTTGCCATCGTCCGCGCCTTGGAGGAATGGCGACACTTCCTCGAGGGCACCGAGCACCCCGTTGAGATCTGGACCGACCACAAAAATCTGGAGTACTTCCGGAAGGCCCAGAATCTCAACCGTTGTCAAGCCCGCTGGTCCCTCTATCTGTCTCGCTTCGACTTCACCCTGCACCACCAACCTGGCCGCCTCATGGGCCGCCCGGATGCTCTCTCGCGCCGCCCCGACCACGGAGTCGCTTTGGACAACGCAGACGTCACACTGCTGCGTCCGGAGCTGTTCCATGTCCGGGCCTTGGAGGGTCTCACTGTCTCCGGACCCGAAGCCCCTCTCCTGCGCGACATCCGGGAAGCCCTCGCCGGTACCCCCGACCTGGAGGAGCCCATTGTGTTGGCAGCACGTGAGCTCCTCAAGGAACGCAGAGTTCGCTCTGCTCGGGCTGCGGAGTGGCGAAAAGAAGGCGGCCTGCTCTACTTCCGTGGCAAGCTGGTGGTTCCACGCAACAACGACCTCCGCCGACGCATCCTCGAGCAGCACCACGACACCCGCGTCGCAGGACATGCCGGCCGCTTCAAGACGTTGGAGCTGATCTCTCGGAACTACTGGTGGCCCCAGTTGTCTCGACACGTCGGCCGGTATGTGGCCACCTGCGACCTGTGCTGCCGAACCAAAGCGCTCCGCCAACTCCCAATCGGGGAATTCCATCCCACGGAGGTCCCTTCGGAGCGCTGGGAAGCGGTGTCGGTGGACTTCATTGTGCATCTGCCAGACGCTCACGGGTATGATGCTATCATGGTCGTTGTTGACATGCTTGGGAAGCGCAGCCACTTTATAGAGTGCCACACCCGGCTCTCCGGCGAAGGTGCCGCCAGGCTTTTCTACAAGAACGTCTGGCGCCACCATGGGCTGCCGTCTAAGTATGTCTCTGACCGTGGCTCCCAGTTCATAGCAGAGTTCACGCAGGAGCTGTGGAAACTGGTCGGGGTCTCATTGGCAATGTCTACGGCTTGGCATCCACAGACGGACGGCCAGACCGAGCGTGTGAACCAGGAGCTCGAGCAGTTCCTCCGGATCTTCACCAGCTATAACCAGGACGACTGGGACGAGCTGCTTCCCGCTGCAGAGTTTGCCTACAACAACCATATTCACTCATCCACGCAGCAGGTCCCGTTCATGACAGATACCGGTCGACTCCCTCGTATGGGCTTCGAACCGAATGGACTACGCTCAGCTGTGAACGAGTCGGCAAACGACTTCCGCGACTGCATCGCGTCCGGAGTGGCAGAAGCCAAGTCGGCACTGGTGAAGGCAAAGGATGAGTACAAGCAGTACTACGACCGCCGGAGGGTCTCGGCTCCAGACATCAAGGTCGGAGATCGAGTCTGGCTTGACGCTTCTGACATAGCAACAACGCGCCCGTCCCTCAAACTCTCTCACCGACGGCTGGGTCCCTTCAAAGTCACCCAGGTTGTTGGGCGCGGCGCTTACAAGCTTGACCTCCCTCGCCGCCTCTCTGGTCTTCACCCGGTCTTCCCCGTCGTCAAGCTGCAGCTCGTTGAGGACGACCTGTTCCCGACATGCCCGGCTCGCGAGGAGCCGCCACCTGTCATGGGCCAAGGAGCTGGCGAGGAGTAGGAAGTCGAAGAGGTTCTGGATGCCAAGATGCGCTATCGGAGCATTTGGTACTTCGTGCGGTGGAAGGGCTACGATTCGTCACACGACCAATGGGTTAAGCACTCTGATATCTTTGCAGAGGACGCTATAGCGGCATTCTACCGCAAGCACCCCAACAAGCCACACGTCATTGCCGCCGCCATCTTCGACTCCCTTCCGTTCCAGCACCCCTCTGCCACCATCCGCACGTTGCGTCGAGGCGCCGCAATCCAAGGGGGGGGTGATGTCAGGGGAACCCCCGTTTCGGACCGCTCTGCCTTCGATCAGGCATGTGATTGCGCTCGCGTGACCTGTCAGCTGTCACGCGCCGCGGCCCGGACTGCCGCGCCGAGCGCTTCTCCTTGATGGGCACATGGCCAGGTGCTCCATTGTTCCTATTGTCCCCGCTCCCATTGTTCTGTCATGGCCGTTGTACTTATTGTCCCCATTGTTCTTTGTTTGTTGCTGCGTGCTCCATTGTTCTTGTATCATATAAATAGTGGCGCCTGGCAAGGAGAATCCCCAACACGGTTTCTCTTTGGATTCTCCCTTGCCAGGTATGCCGGTCTTGTACCTAGCTACCACTATTAATCACCTTTGGATTCTCCCTTGCCAGAACTCTGAGATCGGGTCTCGAGGTTGCCCTTACAGCCAGCAAATAATCCCGTCTGCCAATTTCGTGAAGAAACCAGTGGTAGACCTCCTCTTGATTGGATCAGCAGCCCAGTCTGAATTGCTAAATGCAATTAGCCCTCTATCCGTCGCACCATTGAAAATGAGCAAATAATTCCTGGTACCAGCCAAATAGCGGCAGATATACAGCGCTTTATGGAGGTGGTCTTGGGATGGATTGGCGGTAAATTGTGACAATTTTGTCACAGCAAATGCAATGTCAGGACGTGTGCCTAGCATGATGAAGAGAAGAGATCCAATTACTGATTGGAATTTCTTCCTGAGCTCTGGATTGACTTCATCCTCGTTTGGCATTGGAACATATCCAGCCGGTAGAGGGGTCACTGCAAACTTGGCGTTCTGCATTCCAAAGCGCTCTAGCACCTTGTCGAGATAAGGAATCTGATCAATTTCGATCGAAGGTCCGACTCTACTGAGGCGTACGTGCAAGAACTCTGGAGTATCTTCAGAATTGCGGCATTCCCATTGCTTGTTGAACTCAGCCTTGAGAAAGGCGAGGAGCTTCTTGTTCTTGGAGAAGAACAGTGCATCATCCACATAGACTATTATGATGGCTATGCTGCCATCAGAGTCCTTGTAGAAGAACAAACCGGCATCCGATGTTAGTCGGATCCAGCCCATGGCTTTCGTGGACTTGGTCAGCGCTTTCCACCATGCTAAAGCAGCTTGTTTGAGTCCATAGATTGCCTTGTGCAAGCGCATGACTTTGCGCTCTTGGCCTCTCGCCACAAAGCCTTCGGGTTGTTCCATGTAGACCTCTTCGTCAAGCTCTCCATAGAGACAAGCCTTACTGACATCGAGTCCAGATCAATGCCAATTATTTAGCGCTGCAAGCGCCATGACCAGCCGGAACATCTCATACCTGACGACAGGAGAGAATATCTCGTCATAGTCAACACCTTCAACTTGACTGAAACCCTTGGCAACTAGGTGGGCACGTTTTCAGCCATCAGATTTTTGGTCAAAGACCCAGCAACATCTGATAACCTTCCGTCCTTTTGGACGGTCCACAAGGGAATAGACCTTGCACTGACAAAGTGCCTCTAACTCGTCGCGGCAAGCATCAATCCAACCTTTCTGTTGTTCAGAAGGCAACTGCTTGATATCGCGAAATGTCCAATTGCGAATTTTGAACGTATCAGGTAGGTTCTCATTTGGAACTGCTTTTGACAGCAGCGCCGTGATGAGCTCTACTCCCCCTTCCCGGCATAGTTTCTCTATGCATGCATCCTCGTCTAGATTATCAGAAGCACCTGCGTTTGAGGAATCTGGTTGCGAGCTAGGGCCGGGAACCCCTGCATCAGCACCGGTTGATGGTTGAGATTGGGAGCTACCCTTATCTTCACCAACATACCGCTTCCAGCCTCTACTGTTCTGAATGTCACGGACTATGTCCGTAGGGTTACGCTTTTCCCCATAGACGCTTCCTGGACGTGTAGGCACATTCCGCTGGCGTGAAGACCTTCGAGGCTCAGGAGCTGGTGAAGCTGCCTGACTTGGTCGTGGAATTCTACTCCTACGAGACCTCTGAGGTTCATCCCGACGCTCTGGGGGTGGGTCCTGACAATTATGACCGTTGTCACCATCATCATTTCCTCGTACGGGAGGTGGTGGAGCCAAATCAGATGGCATAGGAAAGGATCATCTCCATATAGCCAATCTTCTCCGTCTACCTGTTGAGGATGGGTTTTGGACTTGATCACTCTCTGGTGATTGGATCACATGATTAACTGATTCCATCTGATCCTATCACTGATCACATCACTGATGATATCTGATTCCATCACTGTTCCCATCATTGTTCCCATCATTCCATCATTCTGGTCACATGACTCCAAGTCACATGATTCCTATACAGTCACATGCTCTATCCACATAAATAGTTCCTCCCTCCCTGGAGTTCTTCAGCTTCTTACTGTTGACTCCATGTCTGTAGATTCTTTTCTTGTCTTGTTTTGCAATGCAGAGCTTCTTACTGTTGACTCCAGTCCTCTCTGCATTTCCTGCTTCAAAACTACCTGTGGTAGATCTTGTGGATTCACTGGGTCATCACGTTCTGGAAATTCCTCTCCAACAGGAACGTGGGGTGGTCGATTGCTGTCAGGACAGCGTGGGAACAACTCCTCGTCGAACAATGCCTTGGTGGCAATAAACATGGAATTGTTTGTGCACATGAATAAAAATCCTTTCACACCATCAGGAATGCCCAAGTAGGTCATCAGCTCCGATTTGGGCAATAACTTGTTGGCGCGCTTCTTATCAGGGATAAAGACATATGCAGCACTACCAAAGACTCGGAGTTCGGAAACATCCGGTTTTTCCTTGTGAAGAGCTTCAAATGGAGTTTTCCACTTTAGATGCCTGATAGGTGTCATATTGTAGATCTGTGTCGCATGTTTTATTGCAAATTCCCAATATGAATTAGGAAGACAGGCAGTGAAGCGCATGGCTTCTGCCTTATCCATGATTGTACGATTGAAGCGCTCGGCATGCCCATTCTGCTGGTGAGCATATGGAGCACCCTTCTCCACTAGAATTCCTTGTTCCGCAAGAAATTCTTCCATTCCCATCCCCATGAATTCTCCCCCATTGTCAATATGCCACTTTTTGATGGTGACATTGAACTGGTTTTTGACCATTGCAATGAAATTGCGCATAGCCTGCTTGGCGTCGGATTTCTGCGCAAGGCATACTGTCCAGCCATAGGAGAGTGCTTTGTCGAAGAAGCTCATGAAGTAACGGTACTTGTGATAAGACACCATGGGAAATTGTTTGAGATCTGAGTGGATCAAATCAAATGGATTCTCTGCTTGTTTTTCGGAAGGCGGGAAGGCACATTGGTGCATTTTCCCTTGTGTGCATCCTTTACACAGTCAGGTTTCCTTGGGAAATACTAGGTCTTCTGGAAAGCCCTTGGTATTTTTCTTTGCCTGATGTAAAACATCTTTCGACGGATGTGCAAATTGCCGGTGCATGATCTCATAATCCACCTTGTAAACAGTGGACATGGATTGCACTGTCTCAGCCGTGCTAGGCTTCAACATCAGGAAGTACAAGGCAATGTCCTTCCCTAGAGTTCTAAACTCCATGATCGAGAGTGGGGACTTCCCTCGATGTAAGCTGATCCACGATTTGTCTCCATGAACGCAAGATCCTCCTTGGAGCCCAAAGACATGAGACAACCATGTAATCCTGGCACTAGGTACACTGGATATATCTGAGAAGTCACTATAGTCTTTTCTCTATGCCTTGTGACATAATGATCAATAAAGGCTGTTCCTCAACCAATAAGGGCAACACGTGTGTTCTTATCAGTGGTCTGAGCAACAATAGGATCTGAGAGTTTCTCATATCTGACCAGATCACTAATCTCCAATGTCACATGGAGGGATACACCAGAATCAAGAAGCCATAGAGGCCCTAATTCATGATGATGATGATGTTTCCCCTTACACTTAGAGCAGGCAGCAAAATCGGAGTGCACACAGAATAGATTGGTACAAAAATCATGCAAACGAATCATCAACGAATTAAGTACAGAACCTGGGGCGGCGGTGATTACGCGCTCTGGCTGTGAGCAACAATCAGAATTGTGCATATGCCCAAGAAGGCAGGGTACTTGCCTTTCAGCGGAAGGAGCGTCCATCTCCTCCAGAAGGGTGTTGAAGTCGACGACCTCATCCCAGTTGACTGGTTCAGCCTGGGCGAACTCGCTGTCTCCAAACAGAAGATTAAGATCGTTCTATTGGCCGGTGGCCATCTCAACGTCAGGGATTTCCTTAATGCGACTGCGCTTGGTCGGAGGACCATCATCCAGAGTCTAATTCGAACCCGAAGCGACCGGAGATGGAGAACACATGATTGCGTCCTCACGGAGCATTCCTTTCTCATTGACAATCTTGTCAAGAGTCCGGAAGCGTTCTGCGGTCACCGTCACGTCCATCTTCTTGGCAAGCTCAAAGACCTTGCGAGTAGGCTTCTGGAACTCGGTGTCAATAATCCCATTGTTGTTAACAGGAGACTTCTCTTGAACCGCGCGGATTTTAGGTCTATTGCGAGAGATGTGCGTGACATGCGAGATCGTTGGTGCAGGATGAGACGGAGTGACAGAAGCGATCAAACCAATAGTGATTGCACCAGCTATCTTGGAGACGTCATGGACATGACCGTGGTCGGCCTTGCTCTTGCCCTTGTCCTGGTTCTTCTTCTTCCCATCAGCCTTATCAGCCTTATCAGGTGCAGAGCCGGAGCCCTGTTGCTGATTGGAGAAGGAAGGGTCATTGCGCTTACGCTTGGTATTGAACTTGGTGACCTGATTCTTGTTGCCGTGGTCCTGAGCGTAATAGCTCAAGAGAGCCTCACGAACTACTTTGATCATCATCTTGTCCTTTGGAGTATTCTGAAGAACATGCATGGTCACCGCGGAGATGTGGGCAATGTTCGGGATGATCATTGCCTTGAGAAACTCAGGGATTTTCAAATCCTGCTTATTGAGATGCTTGAAGGCAGTTTTGGGGATCAGCAGCTGAGGATCCGGATGCAGGGTGGCGTTGTACTTGGTGTCCAATGCCGACTGGAACAGCGCAAACAGGTCCGCAGACTTGGTGCTGCTATATTGTTCAGTCAGATAGTTCCAGATCCCAGCAGCAGAAGTCGCATTCAATTCTGGAATGTTAGCCCTAACAACCTTGGTCAGGTGCAACTTAATGCTGTCTTTGGCCTTTAGGTCATCGGTCTTCTATTGGCGAATGTCGGATTTGTTGGTTACTTCTCCATCGTCGTTCGTGATGCGAGTAGCACATTTCTCGAGAATCACATAGGCAATGCCTTGAGACTCCAAGAAGGAAGTCATGAGACTCTCCCAAGAGGTCCAGTTCTTGCCATCAAAGATTGCGACAGAGGAGAGAAGAGAGTTGGACATGTTAGATCTGTGTGAGTGATGAGCATCAATCTAATCTGATAGATGAAATCAAAGATCAAGATGATCAGATCCTCATAGATCATAATCTCCTTCAGAGATTGATGCATCTGGATCAAGCAATGTAATCGCAATCTGGCATGGTTTCACCAGCGCTATGCAGCAGCTGAAGTGAATACAGATAGGCTAAAGACGCTGCTCATCGTTGCAGCCAGTGACGGCGTATACAATGAATGTTGCGGCCATTGAGGTGCAGACATAGCTCTCGGGGCCCATAACCTGTTGAGCACTGGGGAGAGTATCTAGCAGCTCACCTGTGTGAGTGAGAGCTTAGTGTGGGCACTATGTGGGAGTAGTCAAGAGACTTTTATTAAAGGGTAATAGAGCCCTCCTTATATATGATACAGGGGGCTGTTTGTGTCTATTTGGTACGAGTCGATATGACTCTAGATGACACGTGATGAAGTTATAGATGTGTATCACAACATCCATCTTGACAGATAATATTTGATCAACAAGTGCCGCGACTAAACCAGATGCGGCAAATCCGACTTTCTGATATCTCAACTCAGAACTCAAATCACAGTAGCTACAAGTGCTCAGGGAGCAACTTGTTGCGACTGGGCAGGGGTGGCAGAACTTCTTAGGGTGGAATTGCGCAACACGCAAATTGTACAAAACAGTCTGATATGGGAATGATTTACAGTCCGGGGGAAAGCTTTCCAATACAAAGAAACGACTTGCTACTTATACTGTCTACGACGATGCTTAGTAAAGTCCTGTACAACTGCATAGTAGCTACGCTATCTAAGATTGGTTGCCTTTTAGGGTAATGAAAAGTTAAACGATTGGACAGGTCCTGAGTGATCAGGACCCCGCCCCATGGTCCATATGGTACTTTTGATGTGGGTCAACCCACCACGTCATACTTTTGGAATACGACGTGCTGGATTGGCCAACTGGTATGTCTTGGCGAGTGAGTCCAACGTGGGTGCCCCAAGAAGCCGTATGGTCCTAGGCACGCCAGACGTTCCTCACATGGTTCAATTCACGGATCTAGCCCATGTCAATTTTAGTATGTTTGGGTATGGACACGACTCGCCATGACACTTTGAAGTGTTATCATAACGCGTCCACAATGTCCCGTGATTGAGTGGATCCTGATATGTGACAAGTCGTCGCCGTGGCATAATCTGAGGAAACGTCGAACCCAAAACTGGGAGTTGCCGCGACAAGATTGGTTCAATCTTGTAATGCCAAGTCCTGTCCGGCAGTAGTTGTAATATTGAGAACGTCGTGCATTGCTCAGCCCTTCAGCCCAAGTTCCCATCTGCAGAGAATGACCCTTTTGAGAAGTCAGCGCAACAGAAGATCCCTTTTGGGGAATTGTCGTGGTTCAAGCGTTTTGTTGAAGCAGGAAATGCAGAGAGGACTGGAGTCAACAGTAAGAAGCTCTGCATTGCAAGACAAGACAAGAAAAGAATCTACAGACCTGGAGTCAACAGTAAGAAGCTGAAGAACTCCAGGGAGAGAGGAACTATCTATGTGGATGGAGCATGTGACTATACAGGAATCATGTGACTTGGAGTCATGTGACCAGAATGATGGAATGATGGGAACAGTGATGGAATCAGATATCATCAGTGATGTGATCAGTGATAGGATCAGATGGAATCAGATGATCATGTGACCCAATCACCAGAGAGTGATCAAGTCCAAAACCCATCCTCAACACTCCCCTGGGATGAGATCAGTCTCTCAGCCTCTCCTCCGTAATCTCATCAGTGTGCGCAACCTTGCCACCTGAGGCCGAGGCAACGCCTTGGTCATAATGTCAGCCAGCTGGTCCTGCGTCGGCACATACTTCACATCAATAAACCCTCTGGCCACTTCATCTCTGAGCCAGTAGTGCGCAAGGTCAAGATGCTTCATACGCCCATGGTGTTCAGGATTCTTGGACACAGATATGGCAGACTGGTTGTCCATCATCAATGGAGAAGCCCCAGACACACCATGCTCCAGCTCATGCAGCAGATTCCGCATCCACTTGATCTCCTTCCCAGCATCCACCCCAGCCACATACTCTGCCTCAGTAGTGGACAGAGAGATGGTGGACTGCAGCTTGCTCCTCCAGCTTACTGGTCTACCAGCCATCATAATGACATACCCCCCAGTACTTTTCATGGAGTCCTTGTCTCCAGCATGATCAGCATCAGTGAAGGTGGTGAAGAGGTTGTCAGGATGGATGTGGGTGGCAGGGTCATAGAGAGTGGGAGAGGATTTGGAGTAGGTGATGCGGAAGTCAAGGGTGCCCTGAATGTATCGAAGAAGGTGTTTGACAGCCTTCCAGTGCTCTTCACCAGGATTGCTGTTGAAGCGTGCCAAGACCCCCACAGCATAGGAGATGTCAGGGCGAGTCTGACAGGCCAGGTACATCAGGGAGCCAACAGCAGACAGATAGTTGCCCTTGAACTGCTTGGACTCCTCCTCAGTCTTGGCTCCCATCTCCTTGGTTAGCGACAGACCAGGCAGCATGGGGGTGTCCACAGGCTTGCAGTCAGCCATGCCATACTGCTCCAGGAGGTTCACAGCATACTGGCGCTGGGAGATGCTGATGTCTCTAGTGTGATCATCACGCTCTATCTTGATCCCCAGAAGCCACTCTGTGGGACCCAGATCCCGCACCTTGAAGGCCGTGCCAAGCTGGGCAATGACCTTGTCAATGTCAGCATCATGCTTTGCAGCAATGGTGCCATCATCAACATAGATGGGCAGGATGACGCGGACCACACCATCAGAGTAGATGTGGCAGGAGCTGTCTGACTTGATGCACTTGAACCCCATGGCAGTCAGCTTGGCAACCAACTTGATGCGCCACTGGCGGCCAGCCTGCTTCAGCCCATAGATGGACCGGTTCAGCTTCAGGACCTGGCCCTTCTCTCCCTGGGGGAACCCTTCTGGCTGAGTCATGTAGACATCCTCATCCAGGTCCCCATTGAGGTAGGCAGAAGAGAAGTCGATGGAGCGCAACTTGAGGTTGTTCTGGGCAGCCAGAGCAAGGATAACGCGCAGAGTAGCAGGTCTAAAGGTGGGTGCAAACACCTCGTGGTAGTCAATGCCATAGCGCTGGCCACGACCATCTGCCACGAGTCTGGCTTTGTAGCGTTCCACAGTGCCATCAGACTTGTGTTTGATCACAAACACCCATTGAGAGCGGATTGGCTTGACCCCTTGTGGCAAGTCGACCACATCCCATGTGCAGTTGCTAAGCAGAGAGTCAATCTCAGATGCAGCTGCAGCGCGCCATAGTGGACCATCCTCCCGCTTGGACGCTTCAAAGAACGACCTGGGGTTCCTAGAGGCTATAGCAGACAACACGGAGGATCTGAGGGGTCACCCTCGCAAGCCACAATGAGGGCAGAGGATGACTTCAGAAGCAGCTCATCGTCACTGAGGTCTTCAGGGATCTCTTCAAAGATCTCTGCCATAGTGCGCCTGGAAGGAGCAGCAGCCGGAGCTGGAGCCCTTCTAGGTGGTGCAGGGACACGAGGGATGCCAGCAGCAGCACGACGAGCTGCCACCCCAATTGGAGATTGGGGAGGAGGAGGTGAGGGTAGAGGGTGAAGCGGGGCATCCCCAGCTGGTGGTGGAGATGGAGGTGGTGGAGCTCGACGTAGAAAGTCGATTTCATTATCACTGCTGGCTGCAGGAGAGGGAACTCGTGGTGCAGGGAGAGGACGAGCAGGCGGCTGTTGCTGCTCATCATCACTATCATCATCAGGGACATACACCGGTGCCAGAGCACAAGGGGGATCCACCAGCATGGAGGAAGGGGGTGCCGCAGGACAGCTCCTCATAGCTTGAGGGGTGCTGCCTGGGAAGTAGTGCTCATCAAACACTGCTCTCTCAGCGATAACAAGTTTCCGGGTCTCTGGGTTGAAGAACAACCATCCCTTGTACCCTGCAGGATAGCCTACAAAGATACACTTCTGGACATGGTGACCAGAAGGACCTCTCTTGTCTCTTTGCACATGCACATAGGCAAGGCATCCCCAAACACAAAGATGAGACACATCAGGCTTAGCCTTGAACCACAGCTCATGGGGAGTCCTGGTGGGGTCTCGAGCTGTGGGGTGCATGTTGCACACATGGATGTATGCAGACACCGCCAGTGCCCTGAAGGCAGGGGGCAGGTTGGCTTTGTGTAACATGGCAGTCGAGTGCTCATCAATGGTGCGGTTAGACCGCTCTGCTGTCCCATTCTGCTGAGGCCGCGCCCTGACTGAATGGCGGTGCACAATGCCACACTTGTCCAGATGTGATCTGAACTCATTAGACATGTACTCTCCCCCTTTATCGTCCTGGAATGCCTTGATCTTGAGCCCCCAGTGAGTCTCAGCATACGCTTGAAACATCTTAAGGGCTGCAAATGTCTCACTCTTGTTCTTCATGTGGTATGCTACCTTGAAGCCAGTGTGATCGTCAATAAAGGTCACCCTGTGCTTCCAGCCCTCACGGGTGGGCACAGAATAGCTCTTTAGATCAGAGTGAATCAGATCCAGAGGCGCTCCAGAACGATGACCAGTTGAAGGAAACAGGCCAGCATTCAGCTTGCCAAAGAGGCATGGCTCACAGATGGGGTCTGGCTTCCTGGCAGAGGCAAGCCTCACACCAGTAACTAGCTCTTTATCCATGACTAGCTTGGTATCACTGTGGTGTCCAAGCCGCCTGTGCATCAGGCTGAGGTCAATGGGAAGAGTCCCAGCTGTAGAGACCAGTGCTGAACCAGCAGAAGGGAAACCAGTCTCTCTCACAAATGCCTGACCCTGCTCTGAGATGTCTGCCACAAAGTACACTTCACCATTGCGCTTGAACAGGATGTAGTTCTCCTTCATGAGCACAGTGTAGTCATGGTGAACTGACAGGTATGTAGTGGAGATTAGATTATGAGACAGAGCAGGGACATAGAGCACATTGGAGAGGATGACAGACCGGCTCCTGGCATGTCCATGGATCAGTGGCCTAAGCACTATCTCCTCCACAAGCTCTGAATAGACCACAAGTCCATTAGCCACTCTGATGGGTGCCCTATGAGGACGAGTGTTCTGCAGCAGGTGCACACAATGGGTCATGTGTGATGTAGCACCAGAATCTGCAATCCATCTCAACTCAGGGTCTGCAGTGGAGTGGGAGAGAAGGCTTGTATGAGTGGCCACTTCAGACTTGACTGCACCCTTTCTAGGCCTAGGCCTAGGCACAGGCTCAGGCACAGGCTCTGGCTCAGGCTCAGAAGCATTGTTCTCTAGGAGAGACAGAAACTCTGGGCATTTTAAGAGTGTGTGGCCATGTTGATAACAGGCATAACACAATGGCTGAGCAGAAGCAGGTGCAGCTGCCAGGGCAGCAGAAGGAGCAAAGACTGATGGATGAGAGTGGGAATTTGATGCCATGCTGTGCTCAAAAATGCGCCCAGAATGATGTAGGGGATGTATGTATGTAGGTATAGGCTCTCAGGAGTGTGTTGATCTCAGGCACCTAGCTGTCTCATGTTGAACACAGAAAACACAGATGGGAGCTGCAGGAGGCTAGAGGCACAGATGGGAGGTGAAAAGCCCAGTAGGTCACATTGATCTGATGCTATATACTATGCGTCACAGAGTAATGTCACACCCTTTGTCCGAACCAAGCACATACAATATCCACACATCAACATCTCAACCTCAGGATCACAGGAATGACTACCTGGTGTTTCCTGATGGACCAAAGAGCACACCCACTTAAGGATAGAGTCCCAACTACTAGTGCCTGAACCACAGACACTATAAGAGCAGAGGAAAAAGAGAACAGAACAGGCAGCAGAGATGTCAACTACAGTAGCAGGACTGGGGCAAGCAGGCAGCAGCAGGCAGAGAAAATCAGAGAATGGAAAAAACTCGAAAATCTCAGAATAGATGACTCAGAGGCACTCTAGAGGCAGGGGCCCATAACCTGTTGAAGCAGGAAATGCAGAGAGGACTGGAGTCAACAGTAAGAAGCTCTGCATTGCAAGACAAGACAAGAAAAGAATCTACAGACCTGGAGTCAACAGTAAGAAGCTGAAGAACTCCAGGGAGGGAGGAACTATCTATGTGGGTAGAGCATGTGACTATACAGGAATCATGTGACTTGGAGTCATGTGACCAGAATGATGGAATGATGGGAACAGTGATGGAATCAGATATCATCAGTGATGTGATCAGTGATAAGATCAGATGGAATCAGGTGATCATGTGACCCAATCACCAGAGAGTGATCAAGTCCAAAACCCATCACCAACACTACATACCTGTCAGTTCACCATGACTACACTGTGCTCATGAAGGAGAACTACATCCTGTTCAAGCACAATGGTGAAGTGTACTTTGTGGCAGATATCTCAGAGCAGGGTCAGGCATTTGTGAGAGAGACTGGTTTCCCTTCTGCTGGTTCAGCACTGGTCTCTACAGCTGGGACTCTTCCCATTGACCTCAGCCTGATGCACAGGCGGCTTGGACACCACAGTGATACCAAGCTAGTCATGGATAAAGAGCTGGTTACTGGTGTGAGGCTTGCCTTTGCTAGGAAGCCAGACCCCATCTGTGAGCCATGCCTCTTTGGCAAGCTGAATGCTGGCCTGTTTCCTTCAACTGGTCATCGTTCTGGAGCGCCTCTGGATCTGATTCACTCTGATCTAAAGAGCTATTCTGTGCCCACCCGTGAGGGCTGGAAGCACAGGGTGACCTTTATTGACGATCACACTGGCTTCAAGGTAGCATACCACATGAAGAACAAGAGTGAGACATTTGCAGCCCTTAAGATGTTTCAAGCGTATGCTGAGACTCACTGGGGGCTCAAGATCAAGGCATTCCAGGACGATAAAGGGGGAGAGTACATGTCTAATGAGTTCAGATCACATCTGGACAAGTGTGGCATTGTGCACCGCCATTCAGTCAGGGCACGGCCTCAGCAGAATGGGACAGCAGAGCGGACTAACCGCACCGTTGATGAGCACTCGACTGCCATGTTACACGAAGCCAACCTGCCCCCTGCCTTCAGGGCACTGGCGGTGTCTGCATACATCCATGTGTGCAACATGCACCCCACAGCTCGAGACCCTACCAGGACTCCCCATGAGCTGTGGTTCAAGGCAAAGCCTGATGTGTCTCATCTGCGTGTTTGGGGATGCCTTGCCTATGTGCATGTGCAAAGAGACAAGAGAGGTCCTTCTGGGCATCATGTCCAGAAGTGTATCTTTGTAGGCTATCCTGCAGGATACAAGGGATGGTTGTTCTTCAACCCAGAGACTCGGAAACTCGTTATCGCTGAGAGAGCAGTGTTTGATGAGTGCTACTTCCCAGGCAGCACCCCTCAAGCAATGAGGAGCTGTCCTGTGGCACCCCCCTCCTCCATGCTGGTGGACCCCCCTCGTGCTCCGGCACCGGTGTATGTCCCTGATGATGATAGTGATGATGAGCAGCAACAGCCGCCTGCTCGTCCTCTCCCTGCACCACGAGTTCCCTCTCCTGCAGCCAGCAGTGATAATGAAATCGACTTTCTACGTCGAGCTCCACCACCTCCATCTCCACCACCAGCTGGGGATGCCCCGCTTCACCCTCTACCCTCACCTCCTCCTCCCCAATCTCCAATTGGGGTGGCAGCTCGTCGTGCTGCTGCTGGCATCCCTCGTGTCCCTGCACCACCTAGAAGGGCTCCAGCTCCGGCTGCTGCTCCTTCCAGGCGCACTATGGCAGAGATCTTTGAAGAGATCCCTGAAGACCTCAGTGACGATGAGCTGCTTCTGAAGTCATCCTCTGCCCTCATTGTGGCTTGCGAGGGTGACCCCTCAGATCCTCCGTGTTGTCTGCTATAGCCTCTAGGAACCCCAGGTCGTTCTTTGAAGCGTCCAAGCGGGAGGATGGTCCACTATGGCGCGCTGCAGCTGCATCTGAGATTGACTCTCTGCTTAGCAACTGCACATGGGATGTGGTCGACTTGCCACAAGGGGTCAAGCCAATCCGCTCTCAATGGGTGTTTGTGATCAAACACAAGTCTGATGGCACTGTGGAACGCTACAAAGCCAGACTCGTGGCAGATGGTCGTGGCCAGCGCTATGGCATTGACTACCACGAGGTGTTTGCACCCACCTTTAGACCTGCTACTCTGCGCGTTATCCTTGCTCTGGCTGCCCAGAACAACCTCAAGTTGCGCTCCATCGACTTCTCTTCTGCCTACCTCAATGGGGACCTGGATGAGGATGTCTACATGACTCAGCCAGAAGGGTTCCCCCAGGGAGAGAAGGGCCAGGTCCTGAAGCTGAACCGGTCCATCTATGGGCTGAAGCAGGCTGGCCGCCAGTGGCGCATCAAGTTGGTTGCCAAGCTGACTGCCATGGGGTTCAAGTGCATCAAGTCAGACAGCTCCTGCCACATCTACTCTGATGGTGTGGTCCGCGTCATCCTGCCCATCTATGTTGATGATGGCACCATTGCTGCAAAGCATGATGCTGACATTGACAAGGTCATTGCCCAGCTTGGCACGGCCTTCAAGGTGCGGGATCTGGGTCCCACAGAGTGGCTTCTGGGGATCAAGATAGAGCGTGATGATCACACTAGAGACATCAGCATCTCCCAGCGCCAGTATGCTGTGAACCTCCTGGAGCAGTATGGCATGGCTGACTGCAAGCCTGTGGACACCCCCATGCTGCCTGGTCTGTCGCTAACCAAGGAGATGGGAGCCAAGACTGAGGAGGAGTCCAAGCAGTTCAAGGGCAACTATCTGTCTGCTGTTGGCTCCCTGATGTACCTGGCCTGTCAGACTCGCCCTGACATCTCCTATGCTGTGGGGGTCTTGGCACGCTTCAACAGCAATCCTGGTGAAGAGCACTGGAAGGCTGTCAAACACCTTCTTCGATACATTCAGGGCACCCTTGACTTCCGCATCACCTACTCCAAATCCTCTCCCACTCTCTATGACCCTGCCACCCACATCCATCCTGACAACCTCTTCACCACCTTCACTGATGCTGATCATGCTGGAGACAAGGACTCCATGAAAAGTACTGGGGGGTATGTCATTATGATGGCTGGTAGACCAGTAAGCTGGAGGAGCAAGCTGCAGTCCACCATCTCTCTGTCCACTACTGAGGCAGAGTATGTGGCTGGGGTGGATGCTGGGAAGGAGATCAAGTGGATGCGGAATCTGCTGCATGAGCTGGAGCATGGTGTGTCTGGGGCTTCTCCATTGATGATGGACAACCAGTCTGCCATATCTGTGTCCAAGAATCCTGAACACCATGGGCGTATGAAGCATCTGGACCTTGCACACTACTGGCTCAGAGATGAAGTGGCCAGAGGGTTCATTGATGTGAAGTATGTGCCGACGCAGGACCAGCTGGCTGACATTATGACCAAGGCGTTGCCTCGGCCTCAGGTGGCAAGGTTGCGCACACTGATGAGATTACGGAGGAGAGGCTGAGAGACTGATCTCATCCCAGGGGAGTGTTGAGGATGGGTTTTGGACTTGATCACTCTCTGGTGATTGGGTCACATGATCATCTGATTCCATCTGATCCTATCACTGATCACATCACTGATGATATCTGATTCCATCACTGTTCCCATCATTCCATCATTCTGGTCACATGACTCCAAGTCACATGATTCCTGTATAGTCACATGCTCCATCCACATAGATAGTTCCTCTCTCCCTGGAGTTCTTCAGCTTCTTACTGTTGACTCCAGGTCTGTAGATTCTTTTCTTGTCTTGTCTTGCAATGCAGAGCTTCTTACTGTTGACTCCAGTCCTCTCTGCATTTCCTGCTTCAACAGGTTATGGGCCCCTGCCTCTAGAGTGCCTCTGAGTCATCTATTCTGAGATTTTCGAGTTTTTTCCATTCTCTGATTTTCTCTGCCTGCTGCTGCCTGCTTGCCCCAGTCCTGCTACTGTAGTTGACATCTCTGCTGCCTGTTCTGTTCTCTTTTTCCTCTGCTCTTATAGTGTCTGTGGTTCAGGCACTAGTAGTTGGGACTCTATCCTTAAGTGGGTGTGCTCTTTGGTCCATCAGGAAACACCAGGTAGTCATTCCTGTGATCCTGAGGTTGAGATGTTGATGTGTGGATATTGTATGTGCTTGGTTCGGACAAAGGGTGTGACATTACTCTGTGACGCATAGTATATAGCATCAGATCAATGTGACCTACTGGGCTTTTCACCTCCCATCTGTGCCTCTAGCCTCCTGCAGCTCCCATCTGTGTTTTCTGTGTTCAACATGAGACAGCTAGGTGCCTGAGATCAACACACTCCTGAGAGCCTATACCTACATACATACATCCCCTACATCATTCTGGGCGCATTTTTGAGCACAGCATGGCATCAGATTCCCACACTCTTCTCCCAGTTCTCCATAAGGAAACTGTCTTCTCTGATTGGCAGAGTGATGCCAAGGCCTATCTCAGAGGCAAAGAGGTGTTTGTGTACTGCACTGCCACCTTTGATGCAGCCAAGCATGAGGAAGTCAAGAAGGACAAGTGTGCTGGCATCTTGTGGAGCATGCTCTCCCCTGATGTTAGGTCCCTAGTGTGTCAGCATGAGGATGATCCCAAGGCCTTATGGGCTGCATTGCCTTCAATCTTTGCACCCAAGCAGGCTGGGCAGCGCTTCAATGCCTATAAAAACCTTACCTCCATCAGACTCAAGGAGGGTGAGGGCTTGCTAAGCCTTGTGGGTCGTGTATCTGAGGCTGTGCGCTTCCTCAAAAGCTCTAGGCCTGATTCCTTCACACTGGATAAGGCTGATGAAGAGCTGCATGCTGTGGTTCTCCTCATGGCCTTGCCTGATTCTGAGCCTGCTTATGCAACTCTGAAGGCTCCCTTTGAGCAATCCCATGATGCTCTCAAGGTGGCTGCCATTGAACAGGCCTTTACCTCATGGTCTGCTTTCAGGGCAGCAGGCAATGCAGGAGACTCTGGGCAGAGCAATCCTCTGTCTGGAGCTGCAATGATCACTTCTGCCAATCCTCCTTCTGCTGCACTGGAGGCTGCATCTGGTCCCTCCCAGCCTTGGTGTGCTGCGTGTCAAAAGCGTGGTCACACTATTTTGAAGTGTCCAGAGTTTCTTGCACTTCTCAAGGGCAATACTCCTAGGGCTGGGAATGGAAAAGAAGCAGCCAAGTCCGAAGTGGCCACCAATGCAAGTCTTCTCTCTCACACAACTTCCAGTACTGATTTGCGATGGATAGCAGACTCAGGCGCCACATCGCACATGACGCATTGTGTGCACCTGCTGCAAAATACACGCCCTCATAAGGCGCCCATCAAAGTCGCAAATGGAGTTGTTGTTTATTCCGAACTTGTGGGGCAGATAGTACTTAGGCCACTTATCCATGGACAGTCCAGTAGCCAGTCCGTTATTCTCACAAATGTCTTGTTTGTTCCTGCTCTGTTTCACAATCTAATCTCCACTACATACCTGTCAGTTCACCATGACTACACTGTGCTGATGAAGGAGAACTACATCCTGTTCAAGCGCAATGGTGAAGTGTACTTTGTGGCAGATATCTCAGAGCAGGGTCAGGCATTTGTGAGAGAGACTGGTTTCCCTTCTGCTGGTTCAGCACTGGTCTCTACAGCTGGGACTCTTCCCATTGACCTCAGCCTGATGCACAGGCGGCTTGGACACCACAGTGATACCAAGCTAGTCATGGATAAAGAGCTGGTTACTGGTGTGAGGCTTGCCTTTGCTAGGAAGCCAGACCCCATCTGTGAGCCATGCCTCTTTGGCAAGCTGAATGCTGGCCTGTTTCCTTCAACTGGTCATCGTTCTGGAGCGCCTCTTGATCTGATTCACTCTGATCTAAAGAGCTACTCTGTGCCTACCCGCGAGGGCTGGAAACACAGGGTGACTTTTGTTGATGATCACACTGGCTTCAAGGTAGCATACCACATGAAGAACAAGAGTGAGACTTTTGCAGCCCTTAAGATGTTTCAAGCGTATGCTGAGACTCACTGGGGGCTCAAGATCAAGGCATTCCAGGACGATAAAGGGGGAGAGTACATGTCTAATGAGTTCAGATCACATCTGGACAAGTGTGGCATTGTGCACCGCCATTCAGTCAGGGCGCGGCCTCAGCAGAATGGGACAGCAGAGCGGACTAACCGCACCGTTGATGAGCACTCCACTGCCATGTTACATGAAGCCAACCTGCCCCCTGCATTCAGGGCACTGGCGGTGTCTGCATATATCCATGTATGCAACATGTACCTCACAGCTCGAGACCCCACCAGGACTCCCCATGAGCTGTGGTTCAAGGCAAAGCCTGATGTGTCTCATCTGCGTGTTTGGGGATGCCTTGCCTATGTGCATGTGCAAAGAGACAAGAGAGGTCCTTCTGGGCATCATGTCCAGAAGTGTATCTTTGTAGGCTATCCTGCAGGGTACAAGGGATGGTTGTTCTTCAACCCAGAGACCCGGAAACTTGTTATCGCTGAGAGAGCAGTGTTTGATGAGCACTACTTCCCAGACAGCACCCCTCAAGCTATGAGGAGCTGTCCTGCGGCACCCCCTTCCTCCATGCTGGTGGATCCCCCTTGCACTCCGGCACCGGTGTATGTCCCTGATGACAATGGTGACGATAAGCAGCAACAGCCGCCTGCTTGTCCTCTCCCTGCACCACGAGTTCCCTCTCCTGCAGCCAGCAGTGATGATGAAATCGACTTTCTGCATCGAGCTCCACCACCTCTATCTCCACCACCAGCTGGGAATGCCCCGTTACACGCTCTACCCTTGCCTCCTTCTCTGTTGATGTGTAGATATTGTATGTGCTTAGTTCGGACAAAGGGTGTGACATTACTCTGTGACGCGTAGTAAATAGCATCAGATCAATGTGATCTACTGGGCTTTTTGCCTCCCATCTGTGCCTCTAGCCTCCTGCGGCTCCCAACTGTGTTTTCTGTGTTCAACAGGTTATGGGCCCCGCTCTGACCCATCTATAACTTCTCTTCTTCTCCCCCTGCCCCTCATTGGCCTTCCCCTTGCTGCGCATTTTTCCGATCTTGCCTGATCTCCATTCTGCCACCATCTGCCACCATCTGCCACCCCCAGGACCACTATTTTGACCTCATCCACCACTGCTACACTGTACAACCATGTTGGAGGAAGGGATTGGGATGGATCAGCCAGATGTTGGAGAGGGTGTCAGATTCATTCAGATGAGTTCACAGCTACCAAAAAGCTGCTGCATACACACATTCCCCTGGAGTGCCCCCTGCTTCACCACTCTCTCTCAGCCACTCTCCCTGCTCCCCACTCCTCTCTCCTCTCCTGATTTCGATGGATTTCGACGAATTTTGCTCTGTGCTGCTGCCTCTTACACACACCAGTCCCCACCACCCTACCCTGTCTTGTGAAGGCCGAAAATCGCGTTGGATCTCCTTGGATCTGCCTGGATCTTGGTGGATTGGCCAGATCTTGTTGGATCTCCCTGGATCTCTGCTGGATCTCTGCAGATCGACTTGGATGCCAAAGAAGACTCGAATTGGGTGTAGGGGCTGTCTGGATTTTCGAGGATCTGGTGGATTTCAATTGGGTGGGAGTGGGATTGTCTCAGTTGGGTGGGAGTGGCTGGGTTTCTGGATTGCTTTGTCCTCCCAAGGGTGGGAGTGTTGATGTGTGGATATTGTATGTGCTTGGTTCGGACAAAGGGTGTGACATTACTCTGTGACGCGTAGTATATAGCATCAGATCAATGTGACCTACTGGGCTTTTTGCCTCCCATCTGTGCCCCTAGCCTCCTGCGGCTCCCATCTGTGTTTTCTGTGTTCAACATTCTCCCCAATCTCCTATTGGGGTGGCAGCTCGTCGTGCTGCTGCTGGCATCCATCGTGTCCCTGCACCACCCAGGAGGGCTCCAGCTCCGGCTGCTGCTCCTCCCAGGCGCACCATGGCAGAGATCTTTGAAGAGATCCCTGAAGACCTCAGCGACGATGAGCTGCTTCTGAAGTCATCCTCTGCCCTCATTGTGGCTTGCAAGGGTGACCCCTCAGATCCCAAGCTAGCAGCAGCTCACGCTACTGCAGTGCAGTCTGTGTTGTCTGCTGTAGCCTCTGGGAACCCCAGGTCGTTCTTTGAAGCGTCCAAGCGGGAGGATGGTCCACTATGGCGCGCTGCAGCTGCATCTGAGATTGACTCTCTGCTCAGCAACTGCACATGGGATGTGGTTGACTTGCCACAAGGGGTCAAGCCAATTCGCTCTCAATGGGTGTTTGTGATCAAACACAAGTCTGATGGCACTGTGGAATGCTACAAAGCCAGACTCGTGGCAGATGGTTGTGGTCATGTTGAACACAGAAAACACAGATAGAAGCCGCAGGAGGCTAGGGGCACAGATGGGAGGCAAAAAGCCCAGTAGGTCACATTGATCTGATGCTATATACTACGCGTCACGGAGTAATGTCACACCCTTTGTCTGAACCAAGCATACACAATATCCACACATCAACACTTCTGGGGATCAAGATAGAGCGTGATGCAGACACTGAGGACATAAGCATCTCCCAGCGCCAGTATGCTGTGAATCTCCTGGAGCAGTATGGCATAGCTGACTGCAAGCCTGTGGACAACCCCATGCTGCCTGGCCTGTCTCTGACCAAGGAGATGGGAGCCAAGACTGAGGAGGAGTCCAAGCAGTTCAAGGGCAACTATCTGTCTGCTGTTGGCTCTCTGATGTACCTGGCCTGTCAGACTCGTCCTGACTGTTGAACACAGAAAACACAGATGGGAGCCGCAGGAGGCTAGGGGCACAGATGGGAGGCGAAAAGCCCAGTCTGTCACATTGATCTAGGGCTATGTACTGATGGTCACATAGCTAAGTAACACTCTTTTGTCTGAACCAAGCAAGACATCCTTTCCACACTTCAACACTGACATCTCCTATGCTGTAGGGGTGTTGGCACGCTTCAACAGCAATCCTGGTGAAGAGCACTGGAAGGCTGTCAAACACCTTCCGCGATACATCCAGGGCACCCTTGATTTCCGCATCACCTACTCCAAATCCTCACCCACCCTCTATGACTCAGCTACCCACATCCATCCTGACGACCTTTTCACCACCTTCACTGATGCTGATCATGCTGGAGACAAGGACTCCATGAAAAGCACTGGGGGGTATGTTATCATGATGGCGGGTGGACCAGTGAGCTGGAGAAGCAAGCTGCAGTCCACCATCTCTCTGTCCACTACTGAGGCAGAGTATGTGGCTGGTGTGGATGCTGGGAAGGAGATCAAGTAGATGCGCAATCTGCTGCATGAGCTAGAGCATGGTGTGTCTGGGGCTTCTCTATTGATGATAGACAACCAGTCTGCCATATCTGTGTCCAAGAATCCTGAACACCATGGGTGTATGAAGCATCTGGACCTGGCACACTACTGGCTCAGAGATGAAGTGGCCAGAGGGTTCATTGATGTGAAGTATGTGCCGACGCAGGACCAGCTGGCTGACATCCTGACCAAGACGCTGCCTCGGCCTCAGATAGCAAGGTTGCGCACACTGATGAGATTGCGGGGGAGAGGCTGAGAGACTGATCTCATCTCGGGGGAGTGTTGGTGATGGGTTTTGGACTTGATCACTCTCCGGTGATTGGGTCACATGATCATCTGATTCCATCTGATCCTATCACTGATCACATCACTGATGATATCTGATTCCATCACTGTTCCCATCATTCCATCATTCTGGTCACGTGACTTCAAGTCACATACTCCATCCACATAGATAGTTCTTGCCTCCCTGGAGTTCTTCAGCTTCCTACTGTGGACTCCAGGTCTGTAGATTCTTTTCTTGTCTTGTCTTGCAATGCAGAGCTTCTTACTGTTGACTCCAGTCCTCTCTGCATTTCCTGCTTCAACATGGAGGTAGCTACTACTAGGAGCCATGGAAACGTTTAAGATCTTCACCGATTATCAAAACCTTGAGTACTTCCGGAAGCCACAAAAGCTCAACCGACAACAAGCACAATGGATCACACAATTGGCAGAATTCAATTTCACCTTATGACACCGGCCCGGTGTTGAACACAGAAAACACAGATGGGAGCCACGAGAGGCTAGGGGCACAGATGGGAGGCAAAAAGCCCAGTCTGTCACATTGATCTAGGGCTATGTACTGATAGTCACATAGCTACGTAACACTCTTTTGTCTGAACCAAGCAAGACATCCTTTCCACACTTCACCACCTGGTGCTCTCAACCGCAAAGCAGACCTCTTATCACAATGAGCAGATCACGATCAGGGCAAGAACAACAACAAGGATGTCATGCTACTGAAGCCCGAGTTCTTCCAATCACAAGAAGTCACATCTGAAGGGCAAGATCAGCAGCTGATCAATGAGATCAAGGCCCTTTAATTGATTGATGGAAGCATCAAGGCAGCCCTGGAGAAGTCACTCGTTGGATGGGAAAAGGAATATGGGCTCATCACGTATCATGGGAAGCTCTATGTTCTGAGGGACAAGGAGCTACCAGACAAGATTATTGGGCTACACCACAACACACCTTTGGTTGGACACGCTGGGATCAACCAAACGCAGGAGATGGTGGAAAGGAACTACTGGTGGCCTAGAATGGGAAACCAAATTTGGAAATACATTCAGACGTGTGAGGCATGCCAACGGACCAAGACCAGAAGAGCAAGGACGGTGCACCTGCATGTAGTTCCAAACGCGCTGTGGGGAATCATCTCAATAGATCAAATTGGACCCTTGCTGGTCAGTAACAGGTATGACGCAATTCATGTGTGGTGTGACACCTTCACCAAAATGATCCATTTCGAACCAATTAGTACTGACATTAGCAGCAAAGGGGTAGCACAGTTAACCAGGGACCAAGTCTTCCGCTATTACAGGATCCCTTGCAAGATCATCACCAACAGGGACTTACAATATATCAAGAGCTTCATGAAATAGACAAATGGGATGTTGGGCATGGAAATTAATCCAGGGACTGCATATCAACCAATCACGGATAGGCATATGGAGCGCATGAATCAGGAGATCGAGCACTATCTCTGCATCTACGTCAATTACCATTGGATGGACTGGTCGGAGTGGCTGGGAATGGCAGAGGTTGCATATAACAACAAAATGAACATGTCTACCAAAATATGACTGTTCTATGCAAATTATGGATATCACCTATGGAAGGGAGTGGAGTAGCAGATGGAATCAAGAAACAAGTCAGCAGAGGAGTTTGTAAAAAGAATCAAAGAAATACAAGACAAAGCAAAAGCAGCATTGGAAAAAGCAAGAGAAAAAATAAAAAAATACTACGATAAACAAAGAAAAGAAGTTCTGGAGTTGGAGGTTGGGATGAAGGTGTACATAGAAGGGGACAATATCAAGACGGACAGGCCTTCGAAGAAGATGAGCAACAAGAGATTGGGGCCATACGAGATACTGGAGAAGATTAGAGCGGCTGCATGGAAGCTGGATTTGCCGGATATGGACCAAAGACACCCAGTGTTCAACAAGTCACTGTTGACACTCTATCATGAACCACCCCCCTCTATTGCCGAGAAAAGAGACCTGTAGCCAAGATGATCGGAGGAGCAGAAGAGTGGGAAGTTGAAGAAATTGTGAAGGAATGAAAAGTTGGCCGAGGGAAGCAGTACTTGGTCAAATGGAAGGGATGGCCGCATAGCGAGAACACCTGGGAACCATCATGTCACCTTACCCACGCAAAGAAGGTCCTGAGAGACTGGCAGAGGAAACAATCAAACCCAGACACACACATTTGCCTCCTGCCCATGCTCAAAGCTGGACATTGGGACTATCTCATTCACCGCTACAAACCCAGAGATGAGCACCTTCCATATTCCCAACAACAACTCTTTGACCTTTACAAAAATGTCTTTATGCCCATTGGCCCAGTTGATGAGGACATCAACCCAAGAGAGGGGGTAATGTCATAGTTTGGCCACTTTTTCATCTTATCATCAATGATCTTATCTTATCTTGGTGCAGGTTATCTTATCACAGATCACGGCATCTGACGGTCTGGGCTAGAGGTCCAGGGGATCATCTTTATTGATTTGAGGCTGCACGACACATGCTCCAGAAGGTTCTACTACAACGCATGACCAGTGCTCTATGCGGTACATAGCCTTTATGACTCATTAGTTGTAGATATGACTCAGACTGGATTTGGGTATAAATACTGTAGCTACTTGGTTGTATTCTCCAGTCTTTGAATTGACTTCTCTTTTTGACATTATTCCTTGTTGATTGTCACATCTTGTATCTAGCTGTTGAACACAGAAAACACAGATAGGAGCCACAGGAGGCTAGGGGCACAGATGGAAGGCAAAAAGCCCAGTAGGTCACATTGATCTGATGCTATATACTATGCATCACGGAGTAATGTCACACCCTTTGTCCAAACCAAGCACACACAAAATCCACACATCAACACTAGCTACCACATTTATTCACCTTTGGCTTCTCCCTTGCCAAAACTCTGAGATTGGGTCTTGAGGTTGCCCTTAAAAGAACATGCGTGGTCACCACGGAGATGTGGGCAATATTGAGGATGATCATCACCTTGAGAAACTCAGGGATTTTCAAATCCTGCTCATCAAGACACTTGAAGGCGGTTTTGGGAATCAGCAGCTGAGGATCTGGATGCAGGGTGGCATTGTACTTGGCATTCATCACTGACTGGAACAGTGCAAACAGGTTTGCAGACTTGGTGCTGCTATATTGTTCAGTCAGGTATGACCAGATACCGGCTGCAGTTTTTCCATTTGATTCTGGAATGTCAGCCCTAACAACCTTGGTTAGGTGCAACTTAATGCTGCCTTTGGCCTTGAGATTGTCGGTCTTCCATTGTTGAACGTTAGAATTGTTGGTCACATTCCCATCTTCGTCTCTAAGACGAGTAGGGCATGTTTCCATAATGACATAGGCAATGCCTTGAGACTCCAGGAAGGTGGTCATAAGACTGTCCCATGAGGTCCAGTTTTTGCCATCAAAGATGGTGACAGAAGACAGAAGAGAGTTGGACATGTTAGATCTATGTGAGTGATCAGCATCAATCTAATCTGACAGATAAAATCTAAGATCAAGATGATCAGATCCTCATAGATCATAATCTCCTTTAGAGATCAATGCATCTGGATCAAGCAATGTAATCACAATCTGGCATGGTTTCACCAGCACTATGCAGCAGCTGAAGTGAATACAGATAGGCTAAAGATGCTGCTCATTGTTGCAGCCAGTGACAGCGCATACAATGTTGCGGCCACTGAGGTGCAGACATAGCTCTTGGGGCCCATAACCTGTTGAGCACTGGGGAGAGTATCTAGCAGCTCATCTGTGTGAGTGAGAGCTTAGTGTGGGCACTATGCGGAAATAGTTAAGAGACTTAGATTACAGGGTAATAGAGCCCTCCTTATATACAATACAGGGGGCTATTTGTGTCTATTGATATGAGTCAGCATGACTCTAGATGCCATGTGATGGAGTCATAAGATGTGTATCACAACATCCATCTGGCAGATGATAATTGATCAACAGCAGGTTTGTTATTTGGTGATGAGGCAGATCTCAGGGCAAGGTTTTGCATCTTTCAACTGCGGGTAGAGGGCAGAGCAGGCAAAGGCATTGACTTTGTCAAATGACATGTGATGACATGTCCGTCAAGTCTAGGTCATAGATTAGCCCTCATCTCAGTAGGTGGGTGGGTGGCCATGCAATGGCTAGCTTTACTTATGGGTGTGGCAGGTGCGGCTCACTATCCCTGGAAGAACACACCCTTTGATCTACAGAAGTAAAACCGCTTATCAAAAGTTACGTGTCTACAGTGTCTATTGAAGATTCATAAAAAAAAGTGGAAGCTCACCTGGTCTACCCAGGTGAGAAACACTAAGTCCAAAAAGGTGAATGGGAAAAGGGGCATCATCAGGACAGGAACTGAATCTGAATCAAGCTGTATTTGAGAGCAATACATATTGTAGTGGAGTTCAAGAGAGAAAGGGAAAAGGTGATGATGTCAGTGAACTATGTGAGCAAGCAGGCAGCAGGCTTGCACCTTCAACTGTATCAGGATTACTATTCCAGAGCTAAGTCTGTATATGGTTTATCATATCATTTCATCAAATTTTACAATTCATCGAGAATCTTTTCCGGCCAAGCTTTTCCGAAAGGGCAGTAATTTGTTTGTGAATGTGCCAGTGTTCCATACAGGCAACAAGTGCAAAAAAACACTCAAGATGTTGTCAATGTGCGAGATACATAGTACAAATTAGGTGCCCATGGCAGAGCAGTATCAGATAACGGACAAGACAAATCAAGACTCATAAAGCCTGGATTTGGACAATGAGGAACTGTTTCTCATCGCTGAATTGCTCATCTATATTGGAATTACAATTTGTTGGCACGTTCGGTGACTGTAGACATACCTTCTTTGTCGTTATGAAATCCTTTCAGGAAAACAAGAAGCTTTTCCTTATTCCTCCGCAAGATTGTCTCAATTTGCGGGGGTTTCTTGGGATTGGCCACAAAGACCTATGCAAGATGAGGAGAAACGAGCAGGAGAACGGAGCGAGATATTCACTTTGAAAACGTGAAATGCTTCGAACTGAATGTTCTTACTCTTGTGGCGTAGGAGATTCATCATCATCTTCAAGTTGGCCTCATTGGCGATGTATCGGGTCATAACATTGAAGTTAGCTCGGTCAAGCAGTATCTCCCCGAGAAGCTTGAGCGACTGTCGCTTGGTGACATAGTTGTCGGACAGAACGAGTGTGGTGAATGAGGAGAAGAACTGGAAATTATCTCTGAGCAGACTGATGGCTGACGGACAAATGCACTAACCCGATCGTAGTTTTTGTCGATGTATTCAGCGACCATCGGCTTGTGACGGGTAAGCGTTTCTTTGAAATTGGCAAACGCATCACACGAAATTCCAAATGTCGTCGTTTCTATGTAGTGGGGGAACTTGTAGAATCTGACAGATGGGAGCAAGTCAGTCCTCATGCGATATGAGCATATCACTATGCGCACTGATCTGAGTGTAACAGGATCTTGCTAAGCTGTTCATGACGCAACATCTCTTTCAGGATCATCCCGGTGTTGAGCGCCACTTCCTCGTTTTCATAACCAGCTAAGGCGGCAAAGATGACGTCTGGCTTGCTTGTGATATACTCGACTGTTGGCCAACGGGTGCCGATCTGTCTGCGAAGAAGATTGTTGAAGATCTGGACAACATCCTTGCGAGCCTCGAATTCGAAACGAAGGATGTTCGAAACAAGATGGAGAAGTAGGTCTGTCGAGTATGTCTCCTGTGCCAACTGCGCGACCAGCTCTGGAAGAGGGTCTTCAAAGTTGATGTAAGATACTAGAAGATAAAAATGACGGGGTACTTCGCGCACCCCCATCGCCATATAGTATAGATTTGACGTGTTGGAGGTTCTTCGAGATATCCTCATTTGCCTGAGCGGCAGTAAGTAGAGGATGCGAGGGGTTAAACCCATCCCCAAGTATTTCACACGCGATTGGGAGATAAGATAGTCTACGAACCTTCCTCCGAGACTCGCTTCCAGGTACACCCTGCTCAAGACGGGGAATAGCATCGCGCAGAGAGCGGACCAGATCAGGCGGTGTTCGTTGCTTAGTCTTGAAGAAATTCATTCGAGCAGGAAGCACAGGCGAGAGAATTCAAAAAGAAAAAGTCAAAGGAAAGAAGAAAAGAGAACAATGAGATGGACAGCGAAGCCGGGAAAGGTGGTATGGGCGTCGTGGTCGGGGAGAGTGACCGTTGACGCTTGAATGTGACAACTGACACATTCCAGAGTAGCAGACTACGGCCATCAGATTTCTTAGCGACGTCACTGATGAAATCAGTCTTGGAAACAGAAACACTGAGAGAACTACAGCTTCAGCTTTTTTCGATATTGGATGAATGCCACAAGATTATCCCGGACCTCTTCCCCCCTCCTCCTCAGCTGCAACTCCTTCTTCCGATCAATTCCCCGCACGGCCTTTTTTAAACCATCCACGCTCTCCGTCAATCGCACAAGGTATCCGCCAGCACGAAAGTTGGCATCGTATGGAGCGCCCTCATCAGAATAGATATCGATGATAGACGATGCGGCCTGGAGCATAGGCTCTGTGCCTGCCGGGGAAGGTTCGGTCATGGAGGGCAGCATAGATAACAGATATCCCCCAATTGTAGCATTGATCTCCATGAAAGCAGTGTTCCGGGCTAGACACTCAAGTGTCCCAATGCATTTGACCCGTAACTGAGCATCTGATCCAGCGCTGTCGCAGAGTGCCATCAGCGCCTGCACTTGACCCTCGTCAGGTTCCTGAGTTCAGAAATAGGCCAGGCCGCAAGGACAGGAACAACGGACCCACCAGTTTCCCCTTGCAGACACTAGCTACACCCCAGAGGACTCCAGCGGCGACTTCCCACATCGCTTGCCGCCTTTCCTGACCGAGAACAATCTGAGTGCCGACCGCTGCCAAGGACGACCAAACGGCATTCCAAACCGTCCGACCGGCATCAATCTCTATGACAGTGTCATGGCGCGCCAGCGAGAGAAATATGTTATTCAGACATTCGAGGGCAGCGATGTGGACAGCACTCATAGCGGAGGTAGTTGGAGGATGAGGTGACGGAGAAGCATGGGGAGGAAAGGACAATGTTGTCGGTTGAATCAACGCTAGCAGTGGTTCCACGATCTGGGGCAGGGATTGTGTGGCCCTTTCCACCTCGTCCGGGACGACATCCATAGCTATATCCTCGTCGACAGTTTCTTCGTCTTCGATTACAACCTCATTCTCGAGCTCATCATCGACGCCCTCCACAGACTCGGGGTCTGGGAGAGCCGCCGATACACCCGTTAGAATCTCCAAAGCGAGCTGCACCGTGCGCAACTGTCCTTCGAGACGATCTAATTCAACTTCGGATGCAGACTTGTGATCGGTTTTGGGCGATTTCTTCAGAGAGAGTTTGTCGATTGAAGGGACAGTCGACTGCGCAGATATATTAGATCAAACCAACACATGTTTCAATATTGACCTGTTCTTCGATCAATTGTAGGGCAGATCTTGAGACTTCGCTTAGGGAAAGTGAAGAAATAACCGGCAAAAGCTGTGGTAGGATAACATCCCTGTCGATATCAAGGGCAGAGGCGGCAGAGGGCGGCGTTATGGGTGATACGTTTCCCAAGATGCCTTGCAACTGTAAATTATGACCTGTATCTTTTCGACGATTTGATTCCCACCAGATGCCAGCACACGCAACATGATTATCCTAGGATCCGCTGTTTGGCCGGGGTCCGACCTCAGGCCTTCGGAGGTAACGATGGACATCAGGCATGAGATGTACCCCCCATCAGACCGGACGTCGCTAATGGCGGCATAGTTGTCGTCAGTGATGACATAAAGGCATTGGGCTTGATAGTTCAGAGTGATGATTGAAACACTTTGTGGAGTTGACAGACCTGCAGCCGTGATTGTAGCTAGTGGCATTTTGTCGCGGACGGCCAAGAAGGACATGAGGAAAGAAGCCAGCTTCATCTCGTTGATAGCATTCAAGGCTTTATTCGATGTCTCTCTTAGATGGGTCAGAATCGCACCAAAGTCCAAGAAAATGTCTCACGAAAGACACCACAGTACGGTGATCACGTTATCCGCAAATTCGTACATCAATCGTTGCGCGTTCTCTGGTGCGTGCTTTACTCCTTGCTCTAAAAATTGAGCGAGAGTGGCGGCGATCTTGATGTCTATAAGTGAGCCTAGCTACAGAGAGCGACCGGAGATACAAACCTTGGGCACAAATGTCTTGAGCGGAACGAGGATACTTTTATTGTACATTTCTGCGCAAATGTCGTATCCTCCGTCGATGGCAAGATTTCTGACCCGAGCACAAAGAATTTGAGAGATCTTAGCATACGAGGTTGGAGGGAACATACCTGAGAGAACCCATAGCCTCGATGACAACCTCCTCCTCACTATCCGTCAAGCGTGTTATAAGTGCCCCGACTATGTTTTTACCCTGTAGCAACCTCCGCGTTGACGGATCGTTCTGGATGATATTGGATACAGCAACACAAGCCCATTTTCTCTCTCCCGCATCTGTGCCTTGCATCTACTCAATCAATATAGCGCGCTGCAAAGAATGTATGCTGAGAGACCTTTTGCATAATCGGCAAGATTGCCTGTGTTTTCGAAGAGCTTTCCGCCGCAGATGTAAGCCCTTGGGGAAGATGCGAGTCAGGCACCCGGACAGGATTGTGCCGCCTCATCGCGCGTTTCTTTTGTGTTTTTCCCATCGTTGTTCAAGATGCAGCGCGAAAAAAGGCCGTATGACGATCCGAAAAGACCGGTGACTGATGTGAGAGCAACAAGGTACAACATCTTGAACGACGCGTCTCCCTCTATGGTGCAAACAACTGCAGAGCTCCTCGCACTCGCCTCTACACCATCAACGACCTCTCAGAAGGCCGAACAAATCTATAGAGATGTACTTTCACGACGTGAATCTTCTGGTACACTCAGTAATGAATTGCTTTGCTTATAACCAGTCTCATAGGTGCAACTCCCAATCTCTCTCCCGAAGCTCAGGCTCAGGTTCTTCGGGAGCAAGAGGCCGCGCTCTTGAGACTTGGCACTCTGTATCGCGATCAACAGTGTGTCTTCGTCATTCCGTTCCAATGAAAGAATGGGATCGCTGACGCATTCCTACAGGAATGCAGAAGGAGTGGCTGAAGTGATCAATCTTTCGCGGGGATTCTTCTCTTCAAGTACCGCGAAAGCGAAGACCGCAAAATTGAGTGCGCTACCTCGATAGCTCTTGCTTGCTCCACCAGATCCTGATGCTCATTCAGTCAGGACTCTGCTCGGTCACTTCTCGTCCATCCCCAACAGCACAACGGTTCAAATACGTGTCTTGGAGGAAAACATCGCATGGGCTAAAGATGAGAAGCGAATCTTCTTGAAACATAGTCTGGAGACGCGGTTGGCATCCATGTATGTGCCTTGGTTGTTGAGTCCACTGCACGCTCAATCGCCACAGACATCTCGACCTGCAACAATATCGACCCGCGCTTTCTATAATTGAAAGTCTTCTGGCTGAACTCAGGCGGCTAGATGACAAGCTCATCTTGACGGAAGTCCATCTGTTAGAGAGCAAAGTTTATCGAGGAGTGGGCAATATGACCAAGGCCAAAGTGAGCAACAGAACACAGTCAACCGTTCTGGAGTGTCAATTGAACATCTCAGGCGGGGCTCACCTCTGCGAGGACATCTGCTGCATCCATCTATACACCACCCGCCCTACAGTCCTCACTCGATATCCAGTCGGGTATTCTGCACGCCGAGGACAAAGATTACAAGACCGCCTACAGTTACTTCTTCGAGGCTTTCGAGTCACAGGCAACCGCTGCTTCTTTTGTGCCTACCTCCAAGCGTGACAGTGAGGGTGCCGATGGGACCCTCCCTGTAGCTGCGGACACGGAGACTGACATGGAGGGGAAGGGTGCTTTACAGGCTCTAAAATATATGTTACTATGCAAGGTCATGCTCAATCTGGTGAGTCTTTGCATCTCAAGAGTGAAGACGAAAAGTAATCTTGCTCTAGCCGGAAGATGTCCTCTCGTTATTGAGTATCAAGCTTGCACTCAAGTATGCCCAGCTGCGAGAAGTCGAGAGCATGCGTGCGATCGCTCGAGCTCATCAAGACCGAAACCTCGCTGACTTTGAGAAAGCTCTGAGAGACTACAAAGACGGTAGATCTTCGTGCCTCCAATCAGGTAGGCGGAGCTGATGGTAGTCCCGCAGAACTCTCTTCAGATCCGACTATCCGCTCGCATCTTGCTGCGCTGTATGATACCTTGCTGGAGCAAAATCTGTTACGCATCATCGAGCCATATTCTGTGGTAGAGCTGGAATACGTGAGCCAGGTTGTTGGTCAGGGTCGGCAGGCGGTCGAGGCCAAGTGTGTCCATTGATATCGTGTCGCTTCGTGATTCTGATTGTTTCACCCAGACTTTCTCAGATGATTCTTGACAAAGTGCTGCACGGTGTGTTGGACCAAGGACGCGGCTGTCTATTGATTTTCGATGCCACGGAAGAGGACGTGAGTGGATCGCTTATATATCTACAACCAGCACTGACGGGTGACTTGGCATTTGCAGTCAACTTATACTACTGCCATTGACACCCTGCAGGAAGTAGGCAAGGTTGTGGAAAGCCTATACGCAAAGACCGTGAAAATCGGTTGATGCGTGTTACATTTAATATTGCTGTATACTTGCATGATCCGTACATAAACAAAGTTCAGACATGGGCACTCCTGCCTCGCTGGAGGTAAGGGACATTGGGATCCCGACGATAGGATGGATTACCACCCGCGACTGACACGGCGCGGCCCACCGGCGCTACATGAGAAGAGCTGCGTTCTGGGAGCCCCTCGTCAGCTTCCTTGGGCTTGCGGGCCTGGGTGAAGAATAGTTTGGCGGCCCGGTTGCCGACATTCTCGATATAATATGTGTTGCCTACGTGTTGACACATTAGCAGTCGGAAGCTTGGAACAGGACAACAAACCTCGTGGCACCATGAATATACCGCCAGTGGCAACCAGGAGGTTCGTTTGATTCACTCTAAGCTTAACAGCTCCTTCCACCACATAGAATATCTAGTGATATTATCGGTATGACCAACACAAAATATCCACTACTCACAAAAGTGTTATCCTTGGTCGGCTTGCTTGGCTTCCGGGATTTCGATGGAATAATCATTTGTCCGGCAGCCATGAATTCGCCGTCTAGGAAAATTTGCTGGAAGGACCAATCGTTGTTTGCGGCATTCTGGGGATTGAACATTTTCGCTGTGAAGGCGACCTCTGAAGTTACCTGTTAGGCGGCATTTCGCCAGAATTGGGTGAAAGACTCACGCCTGCGAATCTCTCCCGGTCCCGGAAAATCCACGACAGTAGCAAAAGGATCTGTTTCATCATCCCAACCTGCCTCTGGATCCAACTTCTCGATCTCGATCTCGATCACCTTTTCTACGATCTTTTCGACTATTTTCACTGGCTTGTCGGGCCCAGGCGTCGACCGTCGTCTCACACGTCGTTTCGTACCCAACGGAACCACAGGTTCCCTGGGTATACGAATAATAGATTTGATTCGCGGAACGAGAATCGGTCCCGCTTTTGGATCTCGGCCACCATACTCCACTTTCTCATTCCGCCACCATTCGAGCGGAGGATATGGCACGCGGCTGGATCGGCGAACACTGCCTAGAGGTGGGCTGCGCTTCGTACGCACTCGGACACCATCAGCAGCATGATCAACCAGGATATATGCACACACCTTCGCGGTTTTCCTTTAGAGAAGTAGAAGGTTTCAACGTCATTTTCTTGTTCGATGATTTGAATTTCGGGGAGGGTGCAGGCTCCTCAGCCACTTCTGCCTGGATTGGGTCCGACGGTGGCAGATCCCGATCGCTTTGAATTGTATGCGGCTCGTATTGGGTCATTTCGCGTTCGGTTTCATATAGCTCCTGCAAAAACTCCCGGCGTTTGCTATGGCTTGGGGAGACGTCTTCAACAGCCTTGCGCTTTCCCTTGTTCGGCGACGGATTGTGGGATTGGTTTGCTGGCGAGGAGATTCTAGCAACCGACTGACGAATTTTGTCTTTGAGCTTGTTGGATAACTGTTTCTTCTTGGGGGTTGGGTCTTCGTCCTCGTCTAAATCGTTGCGGGAATCCATCTCAGTGAAGCTAACCTCACGAGGCGAGTAGCCAGCACCTGTGGCGCGATCTTCCTCCTCCTCATCCAGGTCGAATAGCTCTTGAGCACGAAGATGGGACGAAAGGGGGAGAGATTTCCGCACAGAGCGATATTTGGGTGAAGGAACCCGATCGAAATCAACATGAGACGTGCGAGCGACGGGTCGAGGACGAGGTGTGCGCGGCGATGGAGGCGGGCGCACATTCAAGTAACTTTGAACCGGGCCTGCACTCGACGTGAGTCTGATTTGCTTTGCGAAGAATAAGAACGCACTATCCACGTCCATACTCATCTCCCCGTACCCCTCCTCCTGTTCCTCCTGTTCCTCACTACTTTCTATTCGCTTCTCATTGGTGATATTCTTCTTCCTCTTCTGATGCTTTTGTGATAGCTGGAGTCCATCGGCTTGTCCAATCAGCTGGTCGAACGGCTCAAATCCATCAGAGTCCTGTTGAATAGGTTGTATTGAAACACCGGTCTTGCGTCCGACGTTTGGATCGTCTCCACGGTATGGCAAATGGGACTTTTGGGCCGCAGACCGGCGCACAAGTCCGATGCTGCTCTTGCGGCCCCCGTGGCATATGAGTTGAATCAAAGTTGGAACGCTTGAGAGTTGGTACTAGCCTGTACTAGCGCGTGTGGTCACAGCAGCGTGATCATCTGATTGATGTATCACGTGAACTTGAATACTGTTTATACTTCCAGCTGATTGAAAAACGATAGACAGAGCCAGAAAACGACGATGTGATCGCGGAAACTGCCGTAGCACAGCATTTTTTCTAATTTGGTAAAGTTTCGCTCCACCGCTCCACCCATGTGTCGAGACTCAGAATACTGCACCTTACACACACACTACCATGCGCCGTGGCAATAGACGACATTTACCATCACAGAACTCCCCGGCATCGATCCCCCAAATGTGCAACGAGTCGACGTGTCGACGTGGAGTAGTGGAGTGAAACTTTACCGAATTAGGAAAAATGCTGTGCTACGGCAGTTTCCGCGATCACATCGTCGTTTTCTGGCTCTGTCTATCGTTTTTCAATCAGCTGTCAAGCTTGCGACTCCAACACCGGACTGCATGTTTTGATCAGTGTTGAGTCGATCGGTAGAACTCCCATCAAATCTATCCCCATTTGGGCTCATCTCCGGTCAAGTGTGCTGGCTGCTTATGTCTTGCTTCCTCAAGACCTCTTGAGTTTAGAATGTCACTTTTTAATCCACAAGGATATGTTTTTCTAATTCAAATTGTGTGTTCTAACACTGGAGCTAGTCAGCCAGAGTGTATCTAGAGGTCTGCAATTTCTTTGATCTGTTTCAAAGTGGGTATCAATAAATCCGATCAGAGATACCTGGAACTTGAGACTTGTGAAAGCACAGACATATTCCTGCCTTGATTAAATGACCATGCATACAGTTAGCAGGTTAGTGACAAATCCATGCATACAGTTAGCAGGTTAGCAACATATCTATGCATACAGTTAGCAGGTTAGTGACAATACCCACTGCAACTCCAATCTTGAAACAGCTTGGCAGCGGCCCAGTCGGGAGACTAGTGTGAAAAACTGAGATCTAGCTGAATGTCTACAAGTTAGGTACTGTATCCAATCTGCGTCTAGGAAAGGGACTGGCCCGCAAAGGCAGTTGAGGTCTAATTGATGTCATCTGAGGCTTGGATGCCCAAATATTCATAGCCCAGCCATGGAACCATAAAAAAAAACCCTAGTCATGCACATGGCTACAGCCATGGAAATTAGTTGATTTTGACCTTGCCTCGAGATGAGACCAAATGGGGATAGATTTGATGGGAGTTCTACCGATCGACTACGCACTCTGTTTTGATTGAGGATTTAGACTTGACGTGAAGTAAGTGATACAAATATTATTGATACAATAAAATGAGCATGTGATTGAGAGCGAAGCAGGGCAAAAGCGAAAATCATCGAGAGGACAGAGAGTTGGCAGACCCACTAGCTGGCAGTTGGGCAGCGTCCACGACTTCATTCAATTGGTGGCTTCGTTTGAGAGCCAAGTCGAGTTGACGTTGTAGGATTCTACAGATTAGACATGTCAGTAAGAAATGCAATGCAAATGAGAGACAGACTTGATGTTGCTTTCCAGTTCCGCAACTCGCTCCTTTCCGCCTTGTCGTTCCCGTTTGACCCGTTCTTCAGCCGCTTTCAGGCGAAGTTCGTATTCCTTCACCCGAGCTTCCCACTTTGAGTCCGCAGTAGCACTGCGTTGCGTCATCAGTGCAACTTTCTCCTCGGTCGCCAACAGCTGGTTCTGGGCGTTGTTCAGTCGCCGCTCTGCATTTGCAGCTCGTGTCGACAATGAGCGTACTTCCATCGGATCAGAGGAGCTCTGTTTCCGAGAGAGCTGATTAGAAAGATCGACGTTGGTGGCTCGCAAGGCATCGACTTCGCCTTCCTTCACGCTCATCTTCTTCCGCCAGCCAGCTTTAGCCTCAGCATAACCCTTGACCCCAGCCTCAAACTTGTCGATCTGTTTCCATCGCATGTCGAGCTGCTTGTTCATCTCCTTTAGTTTCTCGCCAAAGCGCCCTTCGGCATCTTTCACTCGCTTGTCAAACTGGCTTTGGATTCCGCTGAGTGTCTTCAAACGAGAGATGAGATTGTCATGGAAAACACCAAAGTTGGTGAAAGGTTTAGTTTCTGCTTGACTGCCTTTCTTCTGAGAGAAAATTAGTCTGCGCTCAGGTTCGAGTTAATACACACACAGGTGTTTTTTCGACACCAAGGATGCGGTCAAGATATTGATAGATTGTCAGCAGCAGAGTATTGCGTTCTGTGAGTTGATCCCGGTACTGGCCCTCTGTCGATAGTAGCGCTCGCTGCTCCTTGCTGAGACGACCCTCAAGTTCGGCCACACGCTTTTTATGGCCTATCGAGTCAGCTTCGGATGTCCTCAGCAGCAACTGAACAGCGTCCAAGCGCTCGCTGACATTCAAACGCGCCTGTGTTTGTGCACTCAGTTCGGCTTTGAGCGAGAGTAATTCTGCATGCAGGGAGTCCACAGTCTCTTCTCCAGCTCGACCACGAGCGTCTTTATTCGCGAGGTCAGCTCGTGATCGCAGCAGCTCAGCTTCAACTCTTTCCAAGTCTCGGCGAACCCGATCGAGCTCCAGTTCTAAGGAGAACCGGGCCGTTGAAGCAGTTTCACCGGCCCGTCGTGAATCAACTTCGAGAGACTGCATTGCAGTCTGTACTGCAGCAAGATCTGCCTCGTGAGCACTGAGTAGTCCCTGTGTCCGGCCCAGATCGTCTAGTGCGCTCTGTAGGGCGGATTCCTTGGCATCGAGCTCGCGCTTGAGTTCACGCAAGTCGTTGGCGTGCTCCCTATTCGTGGAGTCGAGCGTGGATTTGCACACCTGAAGCTGCGAGACTAGGTCTTCCACGTGTGTGGCAAGCTCTTCCTGACGAGCTCGGTGCCCTAGAATGACTTCGTTGGATTCCTCAAATGCCGCTGTCATGTCCGCCAGCTCTGTCTTGAGTCCAGTCATTTTCTACCACTGTCAGAACGTATCCAAGGAGATGATTTGAAGCTCGACAGACCTCCTTTAATGCAGCAACCAGCCCCTCGAGTCCCTCGCGCTCGGCGCCATCATCATCGACGGCTTCTTTCAACCGGTCGGTCTCATCCTCCAGAACAAAAATCTGCTCTCCCAGCCTGTCGATTTCAGCATCCTTGCTGTCCAATTGATCGGCATATCTCTCAATCTCCGCGTCCTTGTTCTCGACTTGCAAACTAAGTTTCTCGATCTCGGTGTCCCGGTCGTCAGCCTCTTGCTCGAGGTGCGCCAGAGCTGCTTCGAACTTTGTGTGCAAATCGTTTGTGTTCGCTTCCAATTCAGCAATATTGAGTCGGAGATCTTTTGCTTCCGCGTCTCTCTCTGCGAGCACCTGTTCACATGAGTATGTCCCAGACCATCCAAACACACGAAGAGGCGACTTACATCGCGCAACTCTTCAACTTGATTCCTAGCCTCCTCGACTTCACCTCTCCATTCATCTTCAACAACAGCCACGACTCGATCATGCTCGGCCACAAGTTCATCGATCTCTGTGGTCTTCAATTCCAGTTCGTCCTCCTTCTGTTGTAGCTCAATCAAGACGGCAGCAATTTTGTCGCGAGCACTGTTTAGCTCGTCCTCCACTGCCTCGCGCTCTTCGCGCTCCTCCAGTATCATCGCTCGACTTGCAGAGCGCTCGTGTGCTTCCGTCCGTTGAAGCTGTTGCTGGATTTCGGCATTCTCCAGACGTAATTGTTCGAGAGAATCTGCAAGATCTTCGTTCTCATTGTGGCGGTCGGAAAGTTGATCACGGAGTTCGGCGACGGTTGCCTCAAGCGCTGCGACATGATCTTCTTCAGATTGATTGTTCTGACGCTCGACAATATCGCGTAATCGCTCCAGCTCGTCCATATTATCTTCGAGCAGACCACGCATGTTGTCCAATTGTTCCTCCAGTTCTGCATTGCGCTCTGCTAGAAGAGGATCGGAGGCATCATTTGCTGCACGACGACGAAGTTCTCGTAGTTCCCGTTCCCGTTCCTCTAGCTTGTCCTCTAGCTCCCGTTCTCGGTGATGATTCCTAGTTTTAGGACCGGCCCGTTGCAGCTCACGTTCCAGTTCAAGAACCAGTTTCTTGAGTTTTTTCAGCTCCATGCCACGCTGCTGAACTTCGATCTTCAAACTGATATTCTGTTTCAGTGCAGCATCAATTTGATCTGGTGCTAGCTGCGCAAGGCGCTCTTCAAGGAAATGTACGCGCAATTTGATATTGAAGTTCTCCTTCTTCAAATTGTCTATGTGCTATGCCATATCTCAGAAAATTCTCTGTATAGAGGATGGCGGTCACACCTTTTCCTGATCTCGTAAAGTGAGCGCCCCCTTGGACGCGGCGGCGGATGGCCTAGCCGAACGCTTCGGTCGCGTTGCAACGGGAGTTCCGACGCCATAATCAGCGCCTTCATCTTCATCGGCATTACCAAAGTAGCCCGGCCTATCCGCGACTGTTACAGTGGCACGGCGCGAAAATCCAGGCGGTGATGGCGTGTCGAGGGGAGCAGAAGAGGGCACAGAGGTACCAGAAGAAGCAGATAGCACTCGTACTTTTGCGGGAGTTCTTTGAGGTGGATCGTCGTCGAAGCTCCCTAATGATATCTCGGGGTGCGTTCCAATGGACAAGGATGACGCGTCTGCCATGTTTGACCAGAGAGCGAGATGGTTGGAAGCGCGTCGAGTTGTGGTGTGTTAGCCTGATGACATCACAATACTGATCACGACTTGTCGTGGACCGTCGACCATCGACGCGATGCACAGCGTGTTGAGTCCGCTGGGCAGCGCGGCTTCTCACCACTCCCATTTCTCATCTTTAGAAGATGATCGCGCCTCGGTTTCCAATCTCCTCACCCGTGCCAGTTCATATCCATGTTCTGCCGCCACCCCCGCCTTCGCTCGTCTCGCTCACCAGACATCGACATTTCAGCTTGCCTTGGACGCCCTACTTCCTATTTTGGATCCGCCTACTCCAGCTGAGGTGTGGGCTCCTAAATCATCGACTTTGAACATGTGTTGAACAGGCCATCAGCTAAGCTCTCGGATTCTGGTTTCTTTCATCCTGTTCTCTCTTTACTCTCCTCATCCGATCGGGATGAACCCCTTCAAATCTGTCCTCTTTATTACTTTTGTGAAGGAACGTGAATTAGCTCTTACCGTTGCCAACTCCAGTGGCGGTATCGCACCGAACGAGCCTCTCGTCTGGGTGTTGTGGAAGATCTTGAAAGGTGACGGAGAAGATGTATGTCCACGGCCACATTCTGATTCTATTTGGTCTGACATCATTTAGATCGGGCCCTACTCACCAAGCGCGCTCTCGCGTTCCCTGTTACCACCCAATTTTAGAGCAAAGAAACTAATTCTCGACGACTCACTGTATCATAAATTTCACGATCTGTCAGTGCGAGAATCTATCTTAGTGTCCTCATCTAAGCAATTGACAGAGATGACGACCTTGTCTCTCCTGACCCCATTATCCAGTACGAGGCAATCACGGCCACGGAGCGCGTCGTTTCAGCAGACGAGGATACATATGCTGAAGCCATCGCGCATGCACTGAGGTTATTGCTTGCTGCCCGCTCCCGTGTCCTGTCTCTTTCGGAGCAGCGTGTGAGTCGGTCCATCAGAGCCATCTGTTCGATAGCAAATTGACCTCTGCTCAGCATCTGGCACCCTTGTTCCCAGCCCTAGCTGCGGCTGCCCCCCGTTTGCTTGTACCCAATGCAGATTTGACACCGCTGATCGCAACCAACCCTGAATTGGCTGCCGGGCTCATTTCTGCGATACTCGCCAATGGCGATCCTGTCGAGAGCAGACACTCTGGGTTGACCACTGCATCAATCCTTTCAGAACTTGCCTCCCTTCCACCGATGCTCCCATCTTTTGACGTCATGGGTCGTCTTTTGCGAGATGAAACAGTCACTCAGGCCTCGGTTCTGCCATCTCGCTCTGAAGAATCGCTCACCGTAGGCGCTCTGATCCGCATGGAGGTCCTCGGAAGGTTCCTCGCTGGATGTATGGAATGGATTGACCGGGGCGATCGTGAGCAACGAGAAGGATCCATCAGCGACGATCGGGTCGCTCAAGCTACTGGCCATGTGAGTAACATCGTGACGCTCCCAGTCATGACCATAAACCATTCCTTATTAGCTTTGCCGATTTTACTCGGCTTTGTTGAAGCGCGGTCTCGTTAGTGCTGGGGATGATGCTGATAGCGCTGCTATGGCTCATTTCAGTCTGAAATATGCCAGATATGAGGAGGCCTGTGCCATCTATGCTATCTTGGTCCGAAATGGTCCAGGATCTCCATGACACCTTTTATCTCTGACCGTGTCTCGTGTAACTTAGGATCCCATGTTCCTGTATGAACAATGTATGCCCTAATGATAAACTCTTCGTAAAGTGAGTCACAATGGTAGCCTTCAGGCCGTCACAGGTACATCCCAACATCAAGATCAGGTCAGGCATGTTAGTCAGCAAGTATCTGCCATCAGTATTAAGTAATATTAAGTAGTCCTCAGGGCTACTCAAGTACGCGGAGCTGCACAGTTCAGGCACGTGGAAATTGTCACGTGCTTTCACTCGCCTCTCCTTCTGAAGTGTCGCTGCCGCCAACAACATGGTCAACGTCCCAAAGTCCGTCTTTCTCTGTGTCATTCCATCATTTACTTACGCCTGACTCCAGGACCCGCCGAACATGTAAGTTTTCGTGCAGGGATGGGCTGCAGGGGATGAAGAACTGAAATGCGATGCGCAGACTGTAAGGGCAAGCCCTGCAAAAAGCACACGTACGTCGTCTTGTTCTTCTCTTTCCTTTCCCGGTGAATGGAGCGTTTGGATCGATTGAATGGTGGCATGAGTGATCTGGCTCCAGACGGCTCAATATCCATGGCTCATGCTCAAATCATCATCGTGTCTTAACTGCTGCTTCCAGGCCTCACAAGGTGACACAATACAAGACCGGCAAGGCATCTTTGTTTGCACAGGGCAAACGTCGCTACGATCGCAAGCAGTCCGGTTACGGTGGTCAGACTAAGCCCGTCTTCCACAAGAAGGTCTGTAACCTCATGCGACGAGACCAGCTTATACCTTGACAACCCGCTCCCTTCTAGGCGAAGACTACTAAGAAGGTTGTTCTTCGACTGGAATGCACTGTGTGCAAGTATAAAATGCAAATGGCTCTCAAACGTTGCAAGCAGTATGTCCACTACAAGTCCCCAGGGTCTCAATTTCTAAAATACTCCAAGCTTCGAGCTTGGTGGAGAAAAGAAGACAAAGGGTGCAGCTCTCACTTTCGTGCGTCTATCGTCTCTCACACTGCTAATCGGTCGTACTCATTGATCCATAGTAACCATCTTCACTATCTCTCTCGCTATGCACATTATGTACAGTCATGCAACACATTGCTTCGCTCACTGCAACATGATTTCCCTTCATCTGACGATCTGAATCATACTTGTCGAATCACGATGTCATGCGGATGCTCAATCTGACAGGACTCTGGTGTCAAGCTCATCTAACCTGCGACGTGGCTGCCAGCGGTGCACTGCCAGAGTGGCCGTGCTGAGCTTGCCTGCATATATAGTGGCAGTCGGTGCTGTCTTAACCATCCTACAGCGCTTTCAGGTGCCATGCCGTCGATTTTGAGTCGATTCATGAATGTTCTCTTTCCCGGCAGTGAGTATGTTGCTGTCATTATCGGGCTCAATGCGTCGGGGAAAACTACTCTTCTATATCGATTGGTCTTTGGTTAGTGATAGAAAAGCCTCGATGTCTCAACCGGGCTGACCAACATCCTCGTAAGGTGAAATCGTGACGACGATTCCCACCATCGGCTTCAATGTCGAGACTGTTAACTTGCCCACACGCCAAGGGCAAAACTTGAATCTGGTGTGCTGGGACGTCGGAGGATGCGGACGCGAGCACATGACTCATATAATTGTCGAAATTGCGTCACGGTCGCATGTTGTGATTTGGTGAGCACCAGGCTATGTCTTGCAGATATTCACTGATTCATGCTGCAAGGCTGATCGACAGCTCAGATCGCAGCCGTCTCGATGAGACTGTCGCCGAATTCGAGCGGGTCGATGCGAGACTCAACACACCGGGAGTATACATGCCCCGCAATCGCCCGATTTTAGTGTTCGCCATCGCTTCGACACGTATCGTGCACGTACTGACCATTCTTCCAGCATTGCCACCAAGCAGGATTTACCCAAAGCCATGACCCTGGATGAGATCAGAATACGCATTGCCCCCATCATCAAAGGCCGGAGTGTTTTTTGTGTCGGAGCTGCGCTGAATCAAGACCTGCGCAACGGAGTGTTTCTCGACGCGTTTGGGTGGCTTTTGGCTGCGGCAGAGTCTACGAGAAAGGGAGATCCCGGTCCGCCTGTTACTCCAGTGCGGACTGATTCTATCGAAGACAAGCTTTCTTCGTGGCTTGCACGGTGGGAAGAAGATTCGTCATGCGACGAATTTTTATCGCAATTCGAACAGCGCTGCCTTCCTGCTTGGGATCACTACACGCATGTCCGTCTTGCTTATCTTCTCCTGCTCAAACATGGACGTCAGAAAGGCGAGTCAGGTATGGAATTACTCACTCCCACGCTGAAGAATCCCTTAGGCAAAGATCTCATTCTGGCCGGAATACAACATTACATAGCCGAGAGTCCGGAACAGACTGGAGGACGGACATTCCACCTCACCATGACTTATTTTTGGATTCAGATGATCCATTTCGGCATCAGGAGCCTTCCCGATAGTCCACCGCCTACTGCCGAGGGATCCGACGATTTTGCCCGCTTTCTCCTGCTGAATCCCCACATTGTACAAGGGGATCTGTGGGCAGACTACTATACGAAGGGTGCGCTGATGAGCCCAGAAGCCAAGAAGAGTTTGGTTCTACCAGACAAGAAAGCGCTCCCCAGTCTCGTCGTCAGGGATGCCATTACAAAGATCGGCAAGAGACAGGATGGCTGGAGGCAATACAACTAGCTAGCTTGGACCTCGTATACCACTGTTTCCAGAATCTGCTTCACCGTTTCAAAGTCACGTTCAATCTCAACCCGCCAGGTCGCTATAGCCATGCGAGCTGCAGGTCTTCCTCTCCATTCAACAACTGTCAGACGAAGTCGATTTGTCGCATTGACTTCCGAAACCAGACGGGCATTGAGAGCCTCGGATTGGGCTCGAAACAGGACGACGATGTATACTGCTTCGATCCTCGAATCCGGTAACAGCTCGTAACGTGGAGAGCGGTCGATGTACTCTGCAATTCGGCGAGCCAACAGAATCTGGCGCTCCAGAAGTTGAGAGAACCAATCGCGTCCGTAAGCCAGGAGTGATGCATATACCGGCAACGCCCGGAATCGACGGCTATTTTCGATGCCCATATTCAACGGAGACGGAGTAGAGGAGGCTTGGGTGGCTAGATATGGCGAATTGGGGTTCTGAAATACCGCTTCTTGGAGATCAGGGTAACGAGTGAAGAAGAACCCGCAATCATATGGCACATTCAACATCTTGTGGGCGTCACCGGCCAGTGAGTCGGCCAGCAGGATACCAGAGATCCCCCCTGCAATGATTCTGTATTCTGTTTTCTCGGGTAAGATGAGTGCTTGTAGACCGAACGCTGCAGGTATGACGTCAACGGCTGTCAGATCAGAACATAGTCATTTATCGCACCTCCATCGACATGGACCCATGCACCATACTCATCAGCCAGTGCGCGGATTCGCACCAACTCTTCCCCGTTGGTCGCGAAACGCCCACAGCTAACATCCCCAGCACTGACAAGCACGATGGCCGGGGGTCCACGCGAGAGATGAGCTTCGAGCGCCTCTACGTTAAATCTCCACGGCTGCTCATCGCTCAGCGGAAGCAATGTAAACGAGTCTCTGCCGATCCCTGCAATCGAAGCCGCTTTGTACATCGACGCATGGGGAACTGTTCCAATGATCTGGATCCCTGGCGCTCCCACTTTGACGCAGGCTTCCAGAAAGCCGGACTTTGTAACACTGACTGCAGACGGGACACGTTTGCGCCGGCCAGCCTCACGAATGACATATTCTCGGCCGAGAGCCAGTCCAATAAGGTTGGAAGCTGTGGCCCCCGTGGTGAAGACTCTGCCAGTGAACTCGAGTTCGTCGATAGAAAAAAGTTGCTGTAATAATCTAGAACACCATCAACCCACACAGCCAGCACCCAAACATATGGACACCCTACTTCAGAGTGATTGCCTCCAAGGTTGTGGCCACGGTCTCAGAGGGCAGATGAACGGAGACATTTTGGTCGTACTGGCTGACTAACCAGTCGGCGAACAATGCCGCGTCGGTCACCGCCCCCGTGGTATACGCGTAGTACGTGGGGCAGCGATTAGATCCGTGGAACCCTGGAGCAATGTCCGTCGTTAGATGTTCAAGAGTCGCATCAAACCCCAGTCCTTCGTCTGGGAGTGAAACGATCAACGAGTTCTGAGCATGGAGGAGATCAGATTCATGGGGAACAGCTTGCTGTGCGCCCGCAGCGTTCGCATTGTAATCAGATAAAGCCATGTAGTCTCCGGAGCCCAAACCAGAGGGTGTTCGAGTGAGACAAAACTTCGTAGTCCGCTGTGATACGGCTTAGGGTCAGAGATCTAGAGCACCAGAACTAGGTTAGTCATAGTCAAGTATGAGTGAATGTCACGCACCGTAATAGTATTTGCACCTGTTGGCACAGGCTCTGGCATGTCTGAAGCAGATACCACACCATCGGATGCTACTGCGCGACAACCTGTTCCATGGACAGCCCCGACGGCTGCTGTGATTAACGAGGAGGCATTGACGGCATTGGAGAACTACAAGAAGAGAGATCCTTCGAAAGGTTGGATATCCGCCACCTGGTTCACGCTCTCACTTGACACGTTGTGGCCGCAGTGGTCGTGCGCTTCAAAGCTGTCGGCAACGCGCCAATAATGAAACAGAACTTCTACAAGATAACCGCGTCCAATAGATTCCAAGCTGTCATCCAGTTCTTGCGAAAAGAACTGGGATGGAAAACTGGCGATCCTTTGGTACGACCCCGAATCTCCAGTATGCCAATCCCCTTGAGGCAGAATCCAGTTCACGTATATAAATCTGGCCTTCTCGCCCGCTCCTGATGACACTGTCTCAAATTTATTCAAAGCAAGTTGAAATCCACACCATCGCTTAAACGCCGTGTTGATCATTTACAGTCTTTTTCGACAGACGGACACTTGATAGTGAATTACAGGTGAGACTTTGGGCACCGACATAAGACGATCACCTCAAGAGTTGCCAGCACCACAGCGGCATGGGGCTGAACGCACACCTAATACCAGATGGCACCGCATATGTATCTTTGTATTCAAGTAGATTTACATCTCTCAGAGCGAGGCAGGAATTGGAAAAGAAACAATCCAGCCAATGTCGCAATGTCGAAAAAAGGATGGATTTCATGTGTACTAGTGGTGCTTCTATGCTGCCGGCGGAGCAACAGGTAAACGGACGCCCAAGTTATCCGGGACTGCCAGAGAGTCATCCACTTCGCTAGCCAGTCGGCCACCAAACGCAACATTGCCGTGCTTAGCGCGGAAGGCGTCGATCCGGGCTTCAACTTCTGGTCGGAAGTGACGCATGAGCCCCTGGATGGGCCAGGCAGCGGCATCTCCCAGGGCACAGATTGTGCGGCCTTCGACTTGTTTGCTGGTTTAACGGATGAGAAGACCGCGCCAACTGGAGCAGGTAGGACTAACGTTAGCTCCAAAAGCATGTCGATCTCGCGGCGGTGCCCCCGGCCCTCGACCATACGATTCATCATGTTCATCATCCAAGTAGTCCCTTCGCGACAAGGTGTGCACTGGCCACATGATTCATGCTTGTAGAACTGCATGGCGGGAATAAGCGCATGCCATGAGACACGACAGGCAAACTCACAGCAGAAAAGCGCGCGATAGCAGCTACAATATCCGTCGATTTGTCCATGACGATGACAGCGCCAGTACCGAGACCAGAGCCGGCATCCTTCAGCGAGTCATAATCCATGAGGACCTCTCCGCAGTCCTTGATGGGCAGAACAGGGACGGAGCAACCGCCAGGGATGATGCCTAACAAATTATCCCAACCTCCCCGGATACCGCCACAGTGTTTCTCGACCAATTCGCGCAGAGGGATGCTCATCTCTTCCTCGACGACGCAGGGGTTGTTCACATGTCCGCTGATACAGAATAGTTTCGTGCCCTGGTTGCGTTCACGGCCGAATCCAGCGAACCACGATGCGCCACGACGACAGATAGTCGGGGCGACTGAGACAGTTTCGACGTTTGCCACGGTGGTAGGGCAACCGAAGAGACCGACATCGGCAGGGAAAGGCGGCTTGAGACGAGGCTTGCCTTGTTTTCCCTCGATACTTTCAATCAGAGCTGTCTCTTCTCCACAAATGTAGGCTCCGGCACCGCGGTGGACGTATACATCGAATGCGTACCCGCTCCCGCAAGCGTTGGGTCCTAATAATCCATCCTTGTACGCTTCGGCGATGGCCTGACTGAGATGGTCCGCTTCTTGCACGAATTCACCGCGGATGTAGATGTAAGCTGCGGTGGCGTTCATGGCGCGGCCTGCGACAAGACAACCCTCCACAAGCTTGTGCGGGTCACCACGGAGGATTTCTCGGTCTTTGCATGTTCCGGGTTCACCTTCATCGGCATTGACAACCAGGTACCGTGGACTATGTGTGTGCAAGTGAGGAAAGCCACGGGAAAAACGGAAGAGGGAGACTTGCCGCTTGTCGGCCTGCCAGTTGGGTTTGTTCATGAAACTCCATTTGAGACCGCTGGGGAAACCTGCTCCACCTCGCCCTCGCAAGCCGGAGTCCTTGATTTGCTGGATAATCCACGAGTCGCCCTTGAGGAGAATGTCCTTGGTGCGATGCCAGTCGCCACGAGATTTTGCGCCTTTGAGACCAAAGTCATGGCGTAAGAAGGCGTTGGTGAAGATCCGGTCTTGGTCCTTGAGGCCTCCATAGCGACGAACTGGTGGGTCTGCAACTGTCGCAAAGTTCCTGATGCGGCCGGTAGCGCTCCTCAAGGCTGCGCCAGACGACGAGCTCGATGTCTTCAACATGGTGGACAAAGCTCGTCACAAGCGGGTTGTTTGGCATCAAAACAGTAGTGCATCGGGCCAAGTCGGGCCGCTCAAATATAGGTGAAGTCATGCGTGACTCGGACAGGGAAGTGGTTTGCTTTACATACTGATTACAGATTTCGCAGATACACGACTTTCTTACAATCTCGGCTTTGTAGTGGCTACCTGCTCAAGCAAAGGCGCCGATGTTAGCCCGGAACTTGATCGCTTCGCTGGCGGGCTTGACCTTGAGAGGCTTCACAGATGAAGCGCCGATGGCTTTGGCGATACGGTCAGAGAGACCCTGGTCGACGGCGGCCCAGACAGACACTGCGGAGACGAATTACAAAACAAAATGGATACATGTGCAGGACACTCACGCTGACGGTCACGAATCGTAGCGCTCTTGACATTACCGAAGTGACCAGCGACGTTCTGCACGTAGGCCTCACGTTGCTCGTCATTCCACACTTTGCTCCACAGCGCACGAGGCTGCTCGAAGTCGACTGGCCACTGTCAGCACATCGCCCGGCAAGTAGAACAAGAACCACATACGCTCGGTGACTTCGCTCAGATCACGCACAGCAGCACCGAGATACGTCTCGTGCTTGGCCTGGCGGCCCAGGTCCCGGACACCGCCTTCGAGGGTTCCAGGGGCACCCTTGTACTGGAGCGGGGCAATGGAGCTCTGGTAGTTCGGACGGGCACCCTGTGATACAAAAGTGGCCGCCCCATCCCTCTGGAAGTTGGACACTGGGACGATCGGTGCATTGACAGGGAGCTGCTGGTAGTTCACGCCGAGACGATGGCGATGAGTGTCGGGATAAGAGAACAGGCGCGACTGCAGCACTGGATCCGCACTGGGCTCAATGTAGGGAACAAGGTGCGACGGCGCAAACGCCGCTTGCTCGATCTCCGCAAAATAGTTTTGCGGGTTCTCGTCGAAGACAAGCGTGCCCACCGGCCGGAGAGGGAATTCCTTGTGCGGCCAGACTTTGGTGAGATCGAGGACGTTGTAACGGAACTGCTCGGCTTGAGACGGGGTCATCGTTTGGACGAAAACATCCCAAGTCGGATAGTTCTTGCTTTCGATGGCTTCAAACATCGATTGAATACCATAATCGGGGTTTTCGCTTGCCAGTTTTCCGGCTTGGCTATTATTCAGGGTCTTGAATCCATTGCGAACGCGAAGATGCAGCTGGGTGTAGACGAAAGAACCGTCCTGCTTGAACCACTTGAATGTGTGGCCTGAGTAGCCGTGCATTTGATGATATCCGTCAGGAGTGCCGCGATCGCTGAACAATATCATGATCTGGTGAATCGACTCAGGATTCTGGCCCAGGTAGTCCTACAGATCAAGAAGTCACTAAGAAGGATTCACCGAACCGAACCGAAGGCGTACCCAGAACATGTCGGCATCCTTCAGATGAGTCTGAGGGTCGCGCTTCTGAGTGTGGATGAAGTGGGGGAATTTGGCAGGATCGCGAATGAAGAACACGGGCGTGTTATTGAAAACCCAGTCCCAATTGCCTTGCTCCGTCCTCAACTTGACAGAGAATCCGCGGGGATCACGCGCAGTATCGGCTGACCCCGATTCTCCGCCAACCGTCGAGAAGCGAACGGTCGTCTTCACCTTCTTACCCACGGATGTAAGCAAGGGGTTGGAGGTGATGTCACTCAGATCGTGCGTGACTTCAAAGTACCCGTGAGCACCAGCACCCTTGGCGTGCACCTTTCACAGTAGAGTGAGCAGAGACACTGCTTGAATCACTGGTACTACAAACCACACGCTCCGGGATGCGTTCACGATCGAAGTGAGCGAGCAGATCGATATGATGGAAGTCTGAAACGAGCGAGAGGGATTGAATACATGACGCGATACGACCAAAAAAGACACACCTTGGAGAAGGAGTGGTCCAAGGAGTCCAACCCTTTGAGCTCCATACGGCTCGGAGACGGGAGCTCCGTTCGAAGTCGTATAATGGACAGATTCAGTTCCCAAGTCGAATACTTGTTGAGAGGGCATGATGGTACAATGTAGAAAGGCGGTGAGCGTGGTTCGACTTTATAAAGGGATGAGATATGATGCCAATGCTGACAGAGAAGAATTTCGCGAAGTCCGATTGGCTGTTATTTGAGTCGTGGTGAGCAGGTCAACTGACGCGATTTAGGCCATATTTCCGTTCTTGCTCCGCACAAGCCCATTCTCGGTCCCAGCTCTGGGCTGGAAGTTGACCGTACTGGCAAGAAAACTGATTATACGGCCTGAGACTATTCCAATTGACCGTATGGCACTCAGGACATAGTTGAGGCGTCGCGCGATCGATCGCGATGAGTTGCAGGGAAATGAACGAATCATGACGTACGTCGGCTCGAATGTCATGTGACAGTGCCCCATCTAATCGTAATCTTATCCATAGCTTACTCAACTGTAATGACACATATATTGTTCACCTGTGCACTATCCTGTTGCTTCCCTGTGTCGATAGTAGGGAGTGTTTTTATCGTATATGTGGACTGGGGACATTTTCTCCACCTGAACACTCCCCGTCCCGATCCCAAATGTTTTCGCCTTCTGCATGCTGTGATGCATGGAAGAGCAAACGCGGTCCGAATGACAAATAGACCAGCTGACAGCAAGAGAATTTGAGGCTTGAGCACTTGATCATTGAACTTGCTTGCGCATGCTTCTCGATGCCATTCCGATTTGAGATTCCTGATCGATAGTCGGCTCGCCTTATCTTATCATAGATCACGTGTTCATTATGCCCACGTGCAATTATACAGTCCATGACTGAACGATTCTCCTTCGTCTAAACTCATCAAGACTCAAAAATGGCTGCAGCGCGTGGTACGCCCCCGTCTGTCCCGACGTGCTGTGTGCCAACCTAAGTTACGGTCTGCAGGTGGAGGTGCATCTGGCACCAAGTTTCGCATGACCCTTGGTCTCCCTGTCGGCGCCGTCATCAACTGCGCGGATAACAGCGGCGCAAAGAGCCTCTTCCTCATTGAGCCATACGGTTTTGGCGCACATCTCAATCGTCTACCGGATGCTGGTGTTGGTGACATGGTCGTCGCCTCAGTGAAGAAGGGAAAGCCCGAACTGCGGAAAAAGAGTGCGTTTCAAGACCCCAACAATTGCTTTGTCTCTCATCTTGCTCCAAGCTATGCCTGCTGTTGTAATTCGTCAGCGTAAGGCATGGCGTCGAAAGGACGGCGTGTTTCTCTATTTCGAGGTGAGAGTGCTATATGTTATCTTGTTCTGATGTTCTCATTCACTTCTCTCGATGTAGGACAACGCTGGTGTTATCGTTAACCCGAAGGGTGAAATGAAGGGCTCAGCTATCACAGGCCCGGTCGCAAAAGAATGCGTATGTCATATATCACTACCTCACCGAACTAAGTGTCGACCTTCCCCTTAGGCGGACCTTTGGCCACGTATTGCGTCGAACGCAGGGACGGTGGTGTAGGATACTCACATGTAGCTTCTTTCTCTCTTTCCACTCGCAATCGACGCATCATCCATGCATTATGAACCAGCTTTCGGCACTCGTCCGAACGGCAGTGTATTGTATCGGGTGTATCTTGAGTATGACACAATCGACACACTGTTCTCTATATACGACTTGATGATTTGGGCATCAAGCGCTTAGTTCAGAGAGCTGTTCAGAGCCATGGGCAGCAGGCACCTGAGCAGCCAATGTGATCGTGTCCATTCGTACTTGTCGATCAAATGAATAAGGCAGTGCCACATAATTTGTCTCTATTCATCCGTGAACATTTCGGTTTCTCCAATTACCCTGGGCTGGAACTTGAGCATGGCTGGTGTCCTTCAACGGGTAGCCTTCGTGTCGAAGTGCTACAGTCACCGCGCTATTTCGTCTTCTGCTCGCATAACCCCTCGATTGTCCTTTTCCAACGTTCGACTATCCTCAACTGTGCCACAGCCAATGTTTGAGGCCTCCTCGACCGAGGCGCCCCCCAGTGACCTTCCTGATCCAAGTCCTCCCCAAGGCCCTGGGACCGACTGGTCCAAAAGCTATTTTGGTCTTTCCCAACAGGCATTCTCCAAGGAAATCTCTGATGTCTTGCTGGCACCGTTACAGTCTGAAGATATTGAAGTCAAACCGGACGGTCTGCTTTATCTTCCCGAAATCAAATACCGGCGAGTCCTGAACCGTGCTTTTGGGCCTGGGGCCTGGGGGCTCGCTCCCCGCAGCGAGACGAATGTTGGTCCCAGGATTGTCAGTCGTGAATATGCACTGGTGTGCCATGGACGGTGCATTTCCTCGTTCGGGATCCGTATGTCCTTGCTTACATTGCATAAGCCTCGTTGCTATCTCCCGCGGCGAACAAGAGTATTTTGATCCTTCAGGTATCCCCACTGCGACGGAGGCCTGCAAGAGCAATGCCTTAATGCGATGCTGCAAAGACCTAGGAATTGCCAGTGAACTTTGGTCTGTCCGTTCTACGGGTGAAGCTCGTGTGTCTCACTAGTTTGTGTAGGGACCCACGGTTCATTCGCGAATTCAAAGCCAAATTCTGTGTTGAGGTCTTTGCTGAACACCTTCCCACTAAGAAAAAGTGACTAGTCAGTTCTGGATGAAAACGTTGTACTAAATTCCAATAGGAAGAAGCTCTGGCGTCGCAAGGACCAGCCCAAGCTTGCGTATCCATACCAAGAATAGAACAGACATTCCCCATTATAATAAATCTACTACTGTGTCTTATTCTCGACAATGTCCCCCAACTTCTGTCCCACTTTAACCTTCTGGCCTGTCTGCACAGCGAACTGGAAATCCCGTGGAGCCTCAAAGACGAGAACGATGGTGCTGCCCAGACAGAATCCGCCCATCTCTTGAGCGGGTAACAAGGGCTGGCCGTTCAAGAGCGATGAAGCTGCTGAGTACACCGCCTCCGTGTACGTTCCCGGTGGAGGTGCTTTACCACGAAGATTCGTTCGCAAGGTCTGATCGAAATTGACCTTGATACTGCCGACGTTGGTAGCGCCCACTGGAACCATGCTGAAGAAGCCATGCTTCCACCGACCCAACAGGGCGACTCGCTCGTTGAGCACAAACAAATTTTCCAGCCGTTTAGCGATGTAGGGCGAAACAGAGAACAGCTCGCCTTTAGATGCAATTCAATGACACCAAAATAACGAAGGGATAACGACGCACCGACAAAATGTCGACGTTTCTCGACAACCCATGCTGCGGGACTGTGGAACCGGTGGTAGTCGCCAGGTGCAAGATAGATAACGCTGAAGAAGAGTGTGTTTCCCGGTCGCAAGCTACTAACACTGGTGCTCTTTCGCTCCAACGTCGGGCGCAGACCAACCTCAGAAGCAACAGAGACGTCGTGAATGAGAGTCTCAGCCGGCTTCCCCACCACAGACGCATCGATTTGCTTGCCAAATTTGTGCGGAACAGATGCATCTTCTGTGGGCGTGTTGACTCCACTGGATCCTCCAATAAGCCCATGTAGACTATACTCGATTCCGTTCACATTTGCGAACTCGTGATCGTCAACGACGGGAAGACCCTTGGGCATATCCGCAGGCGTAGCAATAGGTGAACCGGGTCTTTCGACTCCAAGTAGTGCATCGAGGGAGTATGTGATCCCCTTCACCTGTTCTATCCGCCAATCCTGGATTGTCCCGAAATGCAATATCTTTCCATCGGCAGGGCTAACGAGCACTGCATCCTCCACAGGCCGTGACCCTTCCTTGAGTTTGCGATAGAAGAACTCGCCAAGACTGGCATACGCCTTCAAGTCTGCTGGCTCGATCTCGTCCAAGTCGCAACCGAACGTGGCCGCGTAGAGTTTGAATCCGTACGGGCGGAACCACACGGGTAGCTCCAGAGAGTTAACGTAGCCCCAGAGACGTGACATGTTTCGGAGTGGGAGAGCACCAAGAACGTGAACCTGCCACGGCCCCTTCAGTCGCACGATATCGTGGCCGTCTTCGTCAACATGAACCTCCTTACGGGCCTTCCGACGATATTGAACAGCGACAAGAACCAATGCTCCGACAGCAATAGGAATGGGGTACCATTTCACAGGTGTTTCGTTCCAGGCATTGATCACTTTTTCTACGTGATGTTAGTGACGACCAACATCCAAATTCACAATAACCAACGTACGATAGAGAGGAAGAGCGGATCCAAGTTCAGGGCCCGTGTTTGGGTCAGAGCCACTGGTCCCGGTTGAGTAGTAGGCCTTACGAAGGCCGTTTTTGAAAGTGTTCGTCTTGTTGGTGGTATGGATCCAGCATTTAGCTATGGCAGATGATGCAGTAGCGGAGGAAGCATTGAAGACTCGAGTTGCAGCATACAAGGGTCGCCGCCCTCTGGTAAGAATGCCTCGTTTAGAGAACAGCTTCATGAGCTGAGCTAAAGAAGCTGTCGGTTAGTATCGAAATCATGCTGTACCATCAAGCGTCACCAAACACACCGTAGTGCGCGCACTTATACGGCTACCATCATGGACTGGGGGTCCTCATCCTTCTTGAGGCTTCTACTCGACAACCCAGATGACGACGATCGAAATGGACCGCCCCCAGGCAGTCCCCCAACGAGTCCGTAGCATCAATCATGCTCAATTCCGTGACTCTGAACAATACCCGTTATTTCTTGCTACTCCTAGTGACATTCGAAGGGCCCTGGTTCACAACACAGATCATCATGTCTGGGACGATAGGGCTGTTCTCTTTCCTTGTGTTCTCCTATTGCCGAACTCGGTGGCCCATCCTATTCGCTCCGCGCACGAAGCTCAAGGGTTGGTGCTCACACCACTGTTGTGCCTCATTTCCTGAATTATCGCGAATAGGCTTCTCGCCTCATGAAGCGCACGCTCACCAAGCTTTCTTTGGATGGATTCTGCCCACCATTCGCACCTCGGAATTCACCGTCCTTCAGATCGTTGGACTCGACGCCGCCGTGCTGCTCAGCTTTTACAAGATGGCCTTCAAACTCTTCTCTGTCTGCTCATTTTTTGCTTTGACTATCTTGATGCCCATCAACTGGATGGTAAGGATTCCAATTCTCTGCGCACATCGTAATAACAATGTATTTTGCCCCAGCATAATAAGGAACTAGGTGACGACGAAGACTGGGGCGACGACACAGACGACTGGCCTAGTCTTTTCGGCAGCACACTTAGCAATAGGCCATTGTTCCGCATCGCCTCCTTCGCGCCGAATGGAAGCACGAATGGAACTGTTCCCAATCCAGATGGATCGAATTGGCTCGACTTGATCAGCGAAGCCAACTCATACCTGTCCCTCTATCTCATATTCACGTATCTTTTCACTCTCCTCGCGCTCTTCTTCATCTATAAAAATTATCGCCGATTCATTCGTTCTCGCCAGCTTTACTCTCTGGAGCTGGTGCACTCCATTCCTGCCAGAACGGTCATGGTCTCAAACCTTCCCCGGCATCTCCTTGGAGAAAGGGCTCTTGCCGAATACTTCGAAAACATGGATCTCAGCGTTGAAAGCGTTACCCTGTGCCGCGAGGTTAGCTCTCTCAAGAGACTTATCGACAAACGGACGGAAGCTCTCTTGGCGCTCGAAAGCGCCTGGACGAGTTACGTTGGCAATCCGAGTGCAGTGGAGGAATACGACCCGGAAGCGAGTGGAGGTCCTCTGGTGGATGTCGAGTCTGGTCCGCAGCAACGACTGGTGGTGCCTCATCGACCGAGACCGACGATAAGGCCACGATGGTTTGGACCGAAAGTGGATGCATTGGAGTATCTTGAGACGGAGTTCAAAGACATCGACGAGAAGGTCCGAAAACGACGTCTGGCAAAATTCAAAGCTACGCCTGTTGCTTTCGTGACTTTTGAGAAGATGTCGTCTGCACAAGTCGCGCTTCAAGTCGTTCACGCCTCAGCACCGTTGCGGTGCAAGACGTATCCAGCACCCGAGCCCCGTGATATCGTATGGTCTAACATGACGCCATCACAGCTGAACATTCAGACTCGCGACGTATTCGTTCTGGGCATGATCGTGCTCCTCTTCTTCTCGTGGATCTTCCCAATCACGGCGCTTGCCAGTCTGCTCAGTTACACTGAGATCAAGAAGACGATGCCCTGGCTCGGGAGGCTGATTGACAGCAATGACAAAGTACGGGCCATCGTGCAGAACTCGCTGCCATCAGTTGGTGTGATCTCCCTCAATGCGTTTCTTCCTTTCCTCCTCGAAGGTTGGTGATCCTTTGTGTTTGTTTGCGTGTGTCCTCATGAAACTTCAGCCTTGACTTATCAGCAAGGCTATCGAGCACGTAGTTGGATCGAATATTCATTGTTGAAAAAGTGCTCCTTTGTCGGTCCTGTTCCTCATGCGCTAACCTATTGCTTCAGGTATTTTCTATTCCTCCTCATCAATGTCGTGTTCATCTTCCTATTGGCGTCTACTTACCTCCAATTGGTTTATGAGCTGGCGAATTTCCCTGCCAAAATCCCAGAAAAGTTGGCCAAGGCGCTCCAGGCCGGGAAAGCTCGTAACTTCTTCCTTTCATATGTCATTCTGCAAGGGCTTGGTATCATGCCGCTTCAACTGTTGAATCTGGGTGTGACGATTCCCCGATTCTTCCGTCTGTTTGTGACACGCACGCCACGGGGTATGTTATCTGGCTTCCATTCAGCACAGCTTCAACAGCAACGTAGATTTCGCCGAGCTGAACGCACCGCCAATGATCAACTATGGGATCGTATATCCTCAATCGATCCTCATGTTTGTCATCACCATGCTCTACAGCGTGACACAGCCCTTGATTCTCATTTTCGGAGCCATCTACTTTGGCGTGGCATATGTGGTCTACAAATACAAACTTCTGTTTGGTCGGTCGCTTAGTTTGGTTTTTGTGCATCAAGGGTGCTGATCCATTCCACTAGTCTTCTACAAGCCATACGAATCACAAGGTCAAGCGTGGCCGCTGACCTTTGTGCGCTTGATCTGGGGTGTCATGATCTTCCTGACGTTTATGACTGGTTTCTTCTTGCTCCAAAACACTTACGCAAGCTCGAAGCTGTCGTACATCATCACAATCCTTCTGATCCCGCTCCTCGCCGGCACAGTCCTCTGGTCGTGGTACATCGAGAAGGAGTTCAAGCCCCTCAGCGACTTTGTGGGTCTGAGTTCTGTGCACGAAGTCGAGCGCGGCCAAGAGTCAGCTGATGTGGCTCGCTTGCATGAAGGTCATCCAGTCACGTGGTCCCAAAGGTCTGGGACTGTCGTTGGTCACCGCTCAGGCGCTGATTATTCTGCTCTAGCAATCTTAATAAGAGAAGATATGCTCAGAATGATGACACTCTTTACGTCGCACCCGAGGATGAACGCACCGATTATGTATGTCTCTCCCCCAAGGCTGCTTCCGAAATGTATTAACGGCCTCAGTCGCAACCACCCATGACGAACTGGTACCAGGGAGTGCTGAAGTGCGTCTGGTGAATATTTTTCTCAACCAGTCCTCATTGTTTCTCTACAGCACCGGCAAGAGACGATATGCGCATCCAGCATTGAATGGGGTGCTGCCCCAGCCATGGCTGCCACTGAAGAAGGGCCAGATCCTTTCCACGAGCAACGACCCACGCAGCATGGCAGGTCGCCAACCGAAAGAGAACAACGGACAGGCCGTTGTACTCACTCTCCGCAAGCGGGCCAGTGCTCGCCGACGGACGCAGAGCGAGGTCATCGAGGATGGGGTCGAGTCTGTTACTGCGCCTAGTGAAACATCTGGGCCGAGCAGCAGCAACCCATGGCAGGCCGAGCCGCGACGGACATCTGCTCCGCTCAGTCATCGTCTCAGTTTCGATCCTGCCTCGGGTGTGATCAATCTCCCGGACGATGAGGATTGGCTGCTGGAAGACGAAGAGGACAGCGATGAAGATGACTATGGGACTCAACAAGGGGGGCTGGAGAACTCAGTCCCATCATTGGCCGAAACCAACGCCAACGATTCAGTGCTTGGAGCCGGTGTGAGTTCCAGTCCAAACACCTCGCCGTCCAGACTGTCACGGTACGGTACATACTTCCATCATCCAGAGCGGAGAAGACAAGTTATCCCTGGCGCGTTTCCACGCTGAGATACCCTCTATACAGTACACATCTTATAGTAGATATCACCAGTAGTAAGTAGGTTGTTGTAAATCTTCCCAGGTTTCACAGAATCAGTCTAGGGTGGCGTCAGCATCAAATGGGGAGCATCAGGAGCGATATGCCTACTGGGGTTCCTGGCCGAGCTTGACCTGGATGCCTCCATGATTGGCGACCCCGAGAACGCGATGGTAAGCATTCAGGTTCTTGTGCAGGACGAACTGGAAGACGGAAGCAGTCCCTTGTCTGTTGCAGTGGTTGGCATAGATGAAAAAAAAAGCAGAGGACATGTACGCACCGGCTGGAGATCGTCGCAGAGGCCAGGAAGTACGCCCAAATGCGGAACCAGCGGTCGCCGTACTTCGCGACTACCTTATCTTTGTTGGACAACCAATTGAGGTACCATCGCCAGATTGTCGCAGAATAGTGGACACCGAGGACGTCGATAGATTTTATTTCAAAGTTGGCCTGCTCGAGCTGCAGTACGTTAGCTGCAAATTGCTATGTAGCACGTGCCAGTGCCTTGCTACATTACATACCTTGGTGACGACCCAGCCGAGCGAGGCAGATGCATCAGCTCCAGGAAAGACGTATTTGTTCATGAAAAGTCCCCAGATCAAGTCCTCGAACTGCCATCCCGGCCGAAACCCGGCCACTTGAAACACGAAGATGCCGTCATCGCTGAGCAACTCGTACATTTGCTCCAAGAAAGCAGAGTAACGACGGATTCCGACGTGCTGGCAGAGGACTTCACACCATGCATACAAAAACAGAACAGTAAAAAGACAGACCTCGGCCATTTCCAGACTGACTATCTTATCATACACGCCCTTGCCTCGCGGGATATCGCGATAGTCGCAGCAGAGAATGCGAGCCTTGTCAGCCGCGATACCATTATCCGCGATGCGCTGCGTTCCAAACTTGGTCTGGTTTTTCCCAAGCGTAACACCAGTGACATCACAACCGAAGTTCTTGGCTGCATATGCAACAAGCGTTCCCCAGCCGCAGCCCACATCCAGCAAGCGGTCAGTGGCCTGAAGGTCGAGCTTGTTGCACACAATGGCGAGCTTGTTATCCTGCAAAGTTTCCAGGGACTCGAACGTCTCAGGAGAAAGAATCACGCCCGACGTGTAGATCATACGCGGACCGAGGAACCTGTGTCAGGGTTCAAAGGACGAAGGAAACAGGTCGGTGTCAAGCACACACCATTCGTAGAAATCATCGCCCCTGTCATAATGGTCTCGCACCTGCTCTTCGTCCTGACTCTGAGAGTGGATGATAACCTCAGGCAGCAGGTTCATGAACACATATTTGAATAGTTCGAGAGTAAAATTGAACTTGGCCCAGTCATGACGCTGCTCCAGGATATCAACGATATCGCCTTGCAATGGAAACGTCAGTCTCCTAATGGTTGCGCTTTCGAGACACATAACTCGGTAACGACACACACCTTTAACATCGATTTTGCCGTCGAAATAAGCGTCATGGAACACTTGTATTGATATCTTGGCCTTGCCGCTATACAGTGCCTTGAGCTTGGGATCCTTGAGGGTGATATAGTCCTCAATGTCCTTGCCGGGAAAAAGGACCTTCTCGTTCTTTCTCGTAGTTGGACATAATCATCCAGTACCCAACAGTGGTAGGCACACCCGTCAGCAGCAGAAGGAAAAGGTACGTCTTGAGGCCCCCACGGTTGACCAGAGGTAACAAGCTTTTCGCGACATACGGGACAACTAGCACGAGCCCCGCCAGATGGAGGTTGGAGAACGAGCCAATCCCCTCCGCCAGTCCCAGTAGAGGAGCATTCTTTATAGAGGCAAGGTCCGTCGGTCTGACCGTGCTAGACGACATCGTGAGGGGGGGAAACTGACGAGAGCCGAAGCGGCGGCGACAGCCCGTTTATACGTTGCAAGCATTGGCAAGTGGTTAGCATCGATGCAGATGTTCGAGGCCAAGTATTGATAGCATTGCGGGCCGGCTGAGCCTCAGGCACGCACGCTTGTTTACAGTCAAGTTTTCAACACAGCTTCGACATGTGGAAACGAGAGACCCAGCTATGCTTAATACTTGTACTGTACTTATGTTATCGATACGAATGCAATGCAGCTGGCTACACCCAGCTTTTTTGCCGCCCATCCAGTCCTCAGTCGGCATGTTCATCCTGCAGCGGTAGGCATTTAGAGCAAATCACCCAGTGCAGCCATCTCAGGGCCACCAGATTCACGCATGCCGATCTCCCAATCTGGAAACGGATCAGAGCCAAACAGGGCGGAGATCAAAGAACCTCACAGCTGTAGATGGTGGTGACAGCCATGAGGATACCAGTCCCGCTACCAATCGCACCCATCAAATCCGCAGCGACAGAGAGCAAACCGAGGATCGCTCCTCCCAAAGCAGCCGCAGTTGGAATCACGCGCTTGAGCTCCTTGTACATGGAACCCTCCCGGTGTCCGGCCATAACCTACAGTTGAGTTATACACAGTGTAATATGCCCGCAAAAAGTGATAGACATACCATCTGCTGGTCCTTGAGCTGCTTGGCTACATCGCGAGGGCCAGAACCCGAAACCTCAATCCAGGTCTTCGAGAACAAAGCACAGGCAGAGAGCATGAAGGCGATGTAGATCACAGTATGGATCGGGTCAACGATAGCCTCCTTCATGGTGTGCGGAGGGGACATATAGTACGCGATACCAGAAGTGGCAACGAGCTGAGCAGAATCTTGCATGGGCTGGAGTGACAGTTAACATGCGAAAATAGTCACTGAATTCATCACGCACCTCCCACACACCGAGAAGACGGACCAAGAGATTGCTCGGGTAGCGGGATGCAAGCATCTGGGAGAGGATAAAGACGTTGGAAGTGAGAGCCGACTCCAACATGATGGGCATGTTGGAAGTGTAGAACAGCTTCACGGGGTAAGAGCCACGCTGACCACGGAAGCGGTTGCTTTTGACCGGGATTTCGATACGGAAGCCTTGGAGATAGATGACAATGGCGAAGATCACAGCGGTCGCAACGAGGTTCATGACGTTGGGGAGTCGGTCTCGCCAGAAAGCCTCACGCAGCGCACGACCTTTGTCGTTCCATGTGAATAGCAAGTGGAAGAGGGCAACGATGGCGCCCTCGAACTCGGGACCACGTCCGGTGTTGACGGTGGTAGGCGAGAACGCCTTCCAGACGATCGATTCACAGATGTTGGTGGCAATGAAGAGGGAGATACCGGATCCCAGACCGTAGCCTTTCTGGAGTAGCTCATCGAGTAGAATGACGATCATCGCGGCGGAGACGAGCTGAATGATCAGGAGCAAGCAGACACCAGCGCCGAGCTCGCTGGGCTGTCCGTAGAGACCAGTGAGGACGTGGACGGTTCCTTGACCGAGAGAGATGATGAGAGCGAAAACTGCGAATACGTGTCAGCTGTCAAAGCCTGCATTCCGACACGACACGAGTGCAGAACACTCTGAGACCGGCACCGCTCCCCAGTCTCGATAGCAGTAGATACCAGTGTAGGAACACGACTCACGCTTCTGTGCCCCGCTGAACAAAGCCCGGTCCTCCTTGAGCCCAAAGTCGACGTCAATCAAGTTGGCACCAGCCAGGAGCTGCATAATCATTCCCGAAGTGATGATAGGTGTGATCCCCAGCTCCATGAGCGTTCCACGGTTGGAGGCCAGGATGACACGCATCCAGTACAACGGGTCGGAGGAGTCAGACGACATGATACCGTACAACGGCACTTGCGAGCAAACCAAGAAGATAAGAAGCGTCACAGCCGTCCATAGGATTTTTTGGTTGAACGGGACCTTCAAGAGCGTGTCAGGTCGGCAAATGAGTGGATAGAAACTGACGTACCTTGCGGTCTGGAGAGGCAACTTCAGGCAAAATCGGGAGGAAAGGCCGGACGAGGTTGAGGAACCGAACTGAAACCGAGCGTTGTAAGTAGAGTGTGGACTGAGAGAACAGAGAACATACAGCCGCTCATCGTGGCGGAAGGAAGGGAGAGAAATTTGGAGTCTGAGAGTGAGCTGTGGATCACGACGTGGCAAGCCACTGACGCGTGATTTTGACAGCGGCTTCCATGATGCGGTCGCCGGTATCTCGCTTCAAGCTCGACTGCCTACTTGCAACCCTCAGGCCTCAACTTCAACCTCAGTTGAACTGTTCGGCTTATCCGATAACGATGAGTCTCAATATGCTTGCTGATTTTGCTGCCTCTGTTGATCTCGATGTCGGATCTATCTCCCCTCTACCTTCTGCTGAGGCCATCCTCCGCGCGGAACGATCCCTCCCATCCTCACTCCCTAGTCAGGGCTTGGGCTTAGATCTCATTAGGAAGCACCTGCTCGAAGATATTGCGCCTGCATTGAATAGGGAAAGCGTGAATCCCAATTACTATGGGTTTGTCACTGGCGGAACGACAGACGCAGCTTTGTACGCCGACTGGCTTGTAAGCGCGTTCGATCAGAATGTGCAAACTTTCGCGCCGACAGAAAGCATCGCTGGGAATGTAGAAGATGCTGCTTTGAGGTGCTTTTCACCTCTAGGTCGATGATGAGTCTAGTTCCCACAGTCCCATAGAATGTTGCAGCAATTGCTTGATATCGATGCAAGTATCTTTACCGGACGGACTTTCACGTCCGGTGCCACGGCATCCAATACCCTTGGTCTCGCTCTCGGACGCGAATATTCTGTCCAGATCTCTGGGATGCGATTCTCAGCATCGGCAACTCAAGCCAGTATTGCCCAACAGGGCCTGATCCCAGCTTGCTTGCGCGCGGGGGTCCAGCGAATCCGAGTGCTTTCCTCAATGCCGCATTCTTCATTGGCTAAGGCGGCATCCATCGTCGGCCTGGGCACTGACAATGTCATCTTGTTACCGCTGAGTGAGGCAGAGCCTTGGCGGCTTGACCTGAATGCCTTGGAGCAGCATCTATCCAAACGGGGAATCGCAAGCATCATATCTGTCAGTGCAGGAGAGGTTAACGCCGGAGCTTTTGCGACGACAAGAGATGATATGGAAAAAATCCGTGCTCTGGCAGATGAATACGGGGCTTGGGTTCATGTTGATGCTGGTTTGTGCTATACGATAATGTTGCGTCTGCTTACTGCCTCTAGCCTTCGGTTTACAAGCTCGGCTTCTATCCAAGCCGCAGTATGCCTCTATCATGGCTGGAGTGGCTGCGCTTGATCTCGCGGACTCGATCACAGGAGATGCTCACAAACTGCTCAATGTCCCATACGACTGCGGCTTCTTTTTCACCCGTCATCTCGGAATTCAGAAACAGGTGTTCCAGAACGGATCTGCCCTACCACCCGATCTCTCGGAGGCTGTACCCTCCGCTCACAACCTCGGCATCGAGAACAGCCGACGATTGCGCGCGCTGCCAGTGTACGCTACACTCGTGGCCTACGGCCGAGACTGGTATCGTGACCTGCTGGAGCGCCAAATCTCGCTTGCACGAAAAGTAGCGGAATACATTTCGCAATCGAGCGACTACGAGCTGTTGCCCCGCCACACGTCGGCCGCAAACATATATATTATCGTCTTGTTCCGTGCGCGGGCATCTGACCTGAACTCACATCTAGTTCAGCGGTTGAACTCAGCCGGCACGATCTATGTAACGGGAACACAATGGGAGAATCGGCCTGCGACACGAATTGCCATCAGCACGTGGCGCGTTGATCTGGACAGAGATTCTGCACTTATCATCAAAGAGCTAGAGGCGATCGTTCGGCCCAAGTATTCAGTGTGATGTTATTTATTTGAAACGTCACAATTCAGATATACATGCCAGATTCGGAGTCAGTAGGGCGTCTTCGTTTCGCACTGGGCTTTACGGCTCCCGGCGCATTCCATGGTTGGCAGTCCACGTCCAACGAGCGGAAGAGTAATTCATGAGCTCTGGACACAAGAATAGGGTTCCATGGGTCTCCATCTTCATCCCAATGCGAGAAATGGCTCTCGATTAGATCGCGAGGAGGGGCCAACTGGACATGTGGAGCTGGGACTAGCAAAAGGGTTGCAGACAACCCTCGCTGGGCTTGTTGCGCGACAAAGGAGGCCGAAGTTGACTGGACAAGGTTTGGGGGCGAGAACAAATCAGCTGCAGAAATCTGGGTGGGCCAAAGTCGGACGAAGCTCGTGAACTAGGTACGGAAGACTCACCATCCATTCAGCAGCAGTTTCCGTGCAGAGGTAGCGCAAATTTGCATCGGGATACGCGAGACGCTTCTGCGATACATACGTAGGTTCAACATAAATATCCAGCAAGGCCAATTTTCGGGGTTGTAGTTGGTCCAGTATGGAGGCAGCATACTGATTCATCGCCCATATGGGCAGTTGAGTCGTGACCTCCGAGACCAGGACAGTGGTCCGCGTCCAGCTTGGCCGAAAGAGGAGACCAACCTTGATGAGCGTTAGATATACATTGATATCAGAACATGAAGCTTGACTTGAATCCCGTTCACCATGACTGCTCCAACTTGTTCCCGGAGATCCGCTGCGCGGGCCCAATACTTCGCCAGAGTTCCCTGTGCGATAACGAGCCCATCGGAAAGCCTCTCAGAGACACCGAGTATCTGGATTTCGATCTTCCTGGGATGCGACTTCGTGTGTTGCAAAGGGTTGTATTCGTCTTCCTCTTCATCAGACTCGATAACATGACGAGGCGGACCAGCATCGGCGAGGGGATCAATATCCTATTCGATGCAGATCTTTATAGATGAACAGCATAATGAAACTGGATCAGCTTGCCATTTGAAAGAACGAACGAGTGAGATCTCGAACCTCGAAAGGCCGCGCGTAAGGTGACAGTCACGCGCATTACAATGTCACGCGACGCGAATTGACGCGCATGTCACGAGACTAGCGACAAACTTTTCTCCAGGCCGTTCTTCACTGTAAAGGACGTCCTCTAGGGCTCTATCAAAGCACATACGTAGCTTGCAGTTCGACTGCATGCTTCTCCATCTTCACGAGTGCAAGTGTCCTTCCGCGTTCGAAATGTGCTATTCCACTCGTCGGCCGTGAATCTGGTACGACGAGACACAGGCTCAACAGGTGTTTGACATGTCTATTAAGTTTGCCTATATTGAAACGGCGACTCTGTAGCTCAAAGACGGCCTCAACGTCCGGCATTTACACGAGATTCAAGGCCGGATTCATTCCAAAGCCAAGGACAACAACTGGAGTACGACGCACGGTCACCCATACGACAATATCCTCGCCCATGGACTGGACGCGATCAGAGCAGACAGGGAAAGTGGGATAATGAAATGGGTAGCTCTCATGCGCCTGGACGCGGGAGCTATTCGCGCACGTATGGTGGGGAGAGCAGCCGACAACGCTGGTCTTCGCCGCCGTTCAGACAGCGTTCCGACGAGGAATGGGATGAAGACCTTCACCGTGACCCAATCCCGACATTGAAGAATCGAAACGCACCCATGATCATCCCGTCCGATGCTGCTGCGCCTAGACCGTCGCATCCTCGTCGCACGACTTCCAGGCGTGAACCGGACGAGCCCCCAGCTTTCTACAATCCTCCTGAATATCTCTCGCATGCCGGCGTTCCCATCATTGTCAAAGCGGACTCCAAAACGGGTTCGAAGTCGTATAGCGACGCCATGTCGGAGAAGCATGACGTTCCCAGACGCTTTACTTCGCCACCTTTGCTCCCTGGTCTGCATCAATGTCTAAATGATGTCCTTGGCGGTGGTAATCTACCCCCAACTCCGATCCAGGCCCTCAGCTTGAAATGGGTACTCCAACCCTGGACGCCACCCTTGGAGTCGTCTGACTCTCTGGTGCCGGCGACAGATAGCGCGGCTCACGAATACTCGGAATATCTCCTTGCCTCTGAAACAGGGTCTGGCAAAACCTTTGCCTATCTTCTTCCCCTGCTGCAGTCTCTCAAGCTTAGTGAGCCTGTATATAGCGCCCGCATGTCCAGCCTGAAGACAGTCCCGTCGGGTCCTCGAGCGCTTGTTTTAGCGCCGACACACGAACTCGCTCGCCAGCTCAGCAGCGCCGCCAAGTCACTTGTTCACGATATCAAACTCCGAGTGAAATGCGTTTCCCGGGCGAACATCGATGGAGCGAGTATTGCCAAGACGAACAGCGCTAGCCGGATGAAAGCCGAGCTTCTCGCTGCCTCGGCGCAGGCCGACTCTCAATTCTCAGTGCTCAAAAAAGAATTGTCTACATCTGCGCCTGCAGACGTCTTGGTCGGAACTCCCATGAAAATCATGGAGATGGTATTCGGTCGAGGATGGGACCGTGAGGTTCAACTGGGGGGCGGCGCTTCGGAATCGGACACAAAGCCTGGCGAAAGAGGTCCCAGGCTTCGCCGCGGCAGGGATAACGTACCTGGCTTTGGACAGTGGAAGTCTCGCCCAGAACTCGACCTCTCCCAAATCGAGTGGGTTGTCGTTGACGAGGCGGATGTGCTATTTGGTCTGCTGCGTTATTATGGATCGCCTATTCTGTGCTGAATATCTCTAGACTCCGACTTTCAGGAAACGACCCGGATGTTGCTGGCTGAGATCTCCAAGGCTCGCGGTCAAGAAGTTGCCTTTACGCCACTTCCCATCGACTTGCTCGCGACGTCCAAGGCGGTCCCTCACGCCAGCAAAGCCCTTGCGACAAAAGCCAAGTCTCCAGCAGCGAATCCGTTGAATTACCCGTTCAACTTCCTTCTCACCTCGGCCACGATTCCTGCTGGGCTCTCGACGTATCTCAGCACATATCATCCCCGCATGCAAAGACTGATCTCTCCAAATCTCCACATGCTTCCGAAATCGCTCCAGATTGAGCATGTTCCTTGGACGGGAGGAAACAAACTATCTGACATTGAGCGACGCCTTCGGCAAGTATGGGCCGACGATGCGGGCCAGGGGCGGGGGCCTGCACCTGGTAGCACTGGCGACATGAGCAAAGTGCTCGTGTTCTGTAACCGAAACACCAAGGTCGAGGCGCTGGGGACTTTCCTCGAAGAAAAGGGTATCAAGACGATCACTCTGTCTAGCTCTAGCGAAAACCGATCGCGGGGCAGTAACAAGCACCTCTTGGGATTCTTGAAGCCTGAAGCCCAGAAACGGGCCGTTCCAGCTGATGAGACCGAACTCGAGACGAAAGCGATTGCCAAGGTGACTCCGGTTCTCAACGACCCGATGAACGTGCCACATGTGATGATAACGACATCGTTGCTCTCCCGCGGCCTTGATTTTTCGCCTCTTATCGAGCATGTCTTCATCGTCGAAAGTCCGAGAAACATGATCGACTTTCTGCATCGGGCTGGGAGGACCGGCCGAGCCGGATCCCGGGGCACCGTCGTTGTCTTTGGGAAATCAAAAGGACGAGGCAGTCAACAGACGAGAGATCTCAAGACGCGACTCAGGGCTATTCGAGCGTAGTATATACAGTAATGTACATGAATAATAGTTAATAACACCTACGTCGCAGCCAGGGGAGGATTAATATAAATATTGACAAACAAGATGAATAAGAAAGAAAACCCTCTGCGTCGGATAGTTAGCATTGGTCAATAATAGGATATGCGGTGCACTGACAGAGCCATGGCAACACCACCCGCCCAGGCCACTTTCATGGTCGAGATGTCCGACGCGACCAAGTCGATCACATCGTATGCCCTCTTGTATCCAAAATGAAGCACGCTGCTGTTGCAGTAACACCGGTCGAAGAACGAACTAAATTGGAAGATGCAGGCCACGACGATCCATATCGCATTGCAGGCGGCAAGTACTTTGCCGACTCGGCGAAGCACGATGGAAAGTGTGGCAGCAATCCGGGACGCTCGTGAGTAGATGGGGAAGCCGCCGTCGTCAAAGCGGCTGGGTCTTTGGGCCGAATAATGCGCCAGAAAGCTGGAAAGAACGAGCAGAATCCAGATCAGCGTGGAGAACGCGCCGTACAGAAGATAGGCGCCCGATCGACATCCCAGACCTCGCGTTGGGGTGAACCAAACAACAATCACAGCAGCACCAGTCGTACTCCAGGTCAGACCGAGAGCCATCAGAGATGCAACGAAGAAGCGAGAAAAGACACCAGGTGCCCAATGGCTCCTGGCGCTGGTGGGCAGCGGCACAGCATAGTCTGTGACCTGTTGCAGCGTCCCCTCTCGATTGACTGGAGAGATTGTGGCGGAAGTTCCTCTCTCTGCATTCTTAGTCCACGGCACATTAGGGTCGACCGACTGATGCAGAGCGCTGCGGGCCGTCGCTGTCTCGAAGATGGCGTACACCGTTTCGACCGAGTGTGTCCAAGCTAACCAACGAGAGTAGTTCATGATAGGCGGGCTACACATCTGCACGCTGCTCAGACATCGGTTGTCTCACAAAGTGGAGAAATGACGGTACCTCGTCTCGTCGAACAGAGCCCATTCGCGGTGCCAGAGAAAGTGCGCGATCAGGAGTGATGTCCTCAGCCAGAACGGCTCGTCCTTGATCGGAGGCAAGATATGCCTCAGCATTAGCTCGATTCACAGCGCCCCTGAGACGAACAGAATTGCATTTTGGGCCTAGCTGGAGCCAGCCTGTGCAAGGAGGATTCAGTTTCCGAGAAGAACCGACAAAGCAGCGAAAAGGCCACCTATCACAACTGGCAGGAGCCATAAATATGCAGATCCGACGCCTTGTCCGTTAGCATTGAGAGTCGAGGACACAATCGTGCCTAAGTGGGGGGTCAGAGATCGATCGCTGCAAACCAGCTGGGCGTGCTCACCCGTGAACGAGTCGATCACCGTAAAGACATATGCGATGGAAACCCAGATGATAGAGGCCACAGACGAGATGCTCCACGTGTGAGTGTACTCCAGCAATTCAACAAGCTCGGCCCACCACCGGTCGTTCTGTGGCAGAATCACGAGCGACGCGAGCAGCCCATAATCCTCGGTCACAAGCAATGGGGACTGTTGCAGGCGACTCAGCACCTGCACAGCCTGCTTGGCATTCGGATACTTCTCCACAGACGAAAAGCGCCGGGCTATCCAGTGTCCATTGAGTACGGTCAACGCAAGAGAATATGCGGCCAAGGTTGGTGATCCGACCGACAGCACAACACTCATGACGTTGTCAAAGTTGTCCGTGGCCCCGAAGGGCAGCTGGGCCACGAGAGCCAGATAGGGCAGGAGCCATGCGCTGAATTGCTGCGAGAAGGTGTTCCACTGGAACGGTTCCGGGCCTGCTCCACATGCAACCGCGCACAGCTCGTAGGTGATAGACTTGGCCTCCGAGATATTGGCTATAGGGTTCCCAGCGTTGTCTGTGCCTCCCGTAAGGCCCCAATCCCCGCGTTTGATTTCCGCGAGGCATGTATCGAAGTCGGCCGCATGAACGGCACCAATGAGACAAAAGAAGAGAATAAGACGCTGCGTTTTCAGTGCATAGACATTCGTCTTCATCTGGGAAGGTGGAGGAGAGAGTCAAGATGTGAAGCTGTCCTGAAGATGTGAAGCTGTCCTGAAAGCTGTACATCAGCCATCAGGATTGTTATCGCAATGAGTTGCTAAAGTCAATTGCCAGACACAGCCGTTCGGCAGACCAAAGACATGATATTGTAGCTGCAACTGTGGGAACGTTCAACTCAGGATGGGAGTGCGTCATGTGCCGATCCGGCTACTACCACCAACGATCTTGTAATCAGATAAACAGGCTGCTTGATCTAGACCCTCCATCCGGCGATATAGTAAACACATCATGCAGGTGGCATTCCACCCGCAGCATGAAATCTCATTGAAGAGCTCGTGCTCTCCCTGGATAATCGAAAAGAATTGTCGACCATGAATGCAATGTGTAGGCAAGAACAATGTGAGCAGGTACGTCGTAGTTACTCGAGAACGGAATACTTGAGAACGGTGAGAAATATCGATGTTTGGAGAAGGGCGAGAACTTGCCTCGAACGCAGTGTTAGGCCTGGGACTAGAACGTTTCCTCTTCTTCAGGAACTGCTTCCTGATCCGGAACTCGAATCCGTCCTGCGTGAGTCGAGTCAGCCTCTGGAGCTTCCGGACGAATAAGTACGAGCGATCACAACGATCGCAGCACGGGAGAGCGTACCTCGGTACTGTACAAGATCTTTGAATCTCACGCGACGTTGGGTCCTCGGGTATGCCAGCAGCCTCGTCAGCCTCCATCTTTGTTGTACAAGGATCTCGATTTCGC